>OOFE01015261.1:11472-30912 GCA_900323365.1 Monocentris japonica | reverse complement strand
CACTGCGGCCCCTGCGGCCGATCTACACGGTCACGACTCTTCTCTGTCCTGGCCCCACAGTGGTGGAATGAAATGCCCACTGATGTCAGGACAGCAGAATCTCTGCCCATCTTTCGCCGCAGGCTGAAAACCCACCTCTTCAAGAAACACTACCCTGACCCTTCCTCTTAGCACCTGCTTATTTGTTTCACTTACTTGTCTTAGCACTAGCTTATATGCTTATTTGCTTCACTTATTTGTCATTTGTTTAAATAAAAAGTAGGTAGCTAACTTATTGCACTTTTACCTTAGCACTGGTTATGCTTTTAGATGCTTGTTTAGGAAGGAAATGCACTTACAATTTCTGGTGACTAGTAGTTCTTTTGCCTACCTATGTTGAATGCTCTTATTGTAAGTCGCTTTGGATAAAAGCGTCTGCTAAATGCCTGTAATGTAATGTAATGTAATGAGATTGAATGTGTGAGGGGGTTGCCAACGGAGTGCCAGCATCTTCTGTGTGTGAGAGTGAGACAGAGAGAGCATTGTGGGGTATTGGAGGGTTCTCTGCTGACAATACATGCCTATGAGTAAGGCAACTGAGTATCTTTCAAGATCATGATTGTGCATGAACATGGTACTACAGTTCCCAGCATATCTGACAGTGTAGACGACACCTGCCTCCAGAACTCCGCCACGTCGCTGCACTCCCAAAATATATGTATAAACGAGCCTACATGTCCATCAGGAGAGTGGTCATATAGTGGAGAGGGAATAATCTTCATAATATGCTGTTTTCTTGGGGTGGGGTAAGTCCTATGAATAAATTGTAAGTGAATTTGCTGATGATTAGGGTTCTTAGGTTTCTACCACACTATTCCATACCCAGAAAATAGTATACCCCTCCTCAGCAGTTAGACCTAGATGCCTGGACCATACTTGTTGGACATATAAAAAAGGTCTTGTAGGATGACCTACAAAATAAAAACCTAAAAAATATAGTGCTGATACCAACACCTCGGTTCAACCTTTCTTGTCTAAAAGGGATTGTGAGGACCGAGAGGTGTTTTCCAAGGCGCACCATATGCTCTCATGGAGGACCTTAATTGAAAGAATGAGAAAGAATGAAAGAATGAGAACCCAGGATGATTGTTACTCCAAGTAGGATATGAGAAAGAGATATCACCAGTGAGGAGTGTGTAGTTATGAAAATTGGACTATTCAAATGCCATTTTTTTGATTGTTTTGGACCCTCTCTGCATTGCGCCATACAGCGACAACAAAGGAAACAAAAGTCCCAAGGAGTAACTTTGTGGTATAGGAGAATAAACCAGCTCTCACAATCTGTGGAGATGGGCAAGCCTCTCCTCCACAGGCTTCCAATAAACTGATGCGTTAGGATCAAATCAGGTTTGAACACAAGTAGTGTTTAAAATTGTCAAGTTAATTTTGTATCCAGACATAGTACTGAATTCTGAATGGGAAAGACCCTAAAATGTGTGGAATAGAAGAGGCAGTCCACAGGGTTTGTATTAAGTGAGTTATGGGAGGTCCCCTGTTTGGGGTGGGGGGACTAAACAAACACTAAAACACTAAAATTCTAATGTCTTTTGACTCAGTGCAACCATTCCATAAGTCTAGGAGGAGAAGTGAATATTAGTGTATTTGCTCAATATAAGACAGTATAATTAGGGGCAGGAGTTTGATGCTACCTGTTTTTAAGGACAGATCAGAAAATATTAAACACCCGACTAAGTCGCTCCAACAGGCGAACCAAGGGTTGACACAGCATCTCCTCCCCCCCCCATCACCAATCAGATCACCTGCATCAGAGCAACTAGTCTGTCACTGCTATTACCCTGCTTGTTGCTAGGATACAGCACCTTACGTCCCTCTGTGTTTGTGTGTGTGTATGTGTGAGAGAGAGAGAGACAAAGCATTGTGGGGTATTGAAGGGTTCTGTGTGTGCGTGCGTCTGTGTAAAAGTAGAGGCAATCCCAAAACATCTTGCAGTTATTTTTTCTGAAAAGTTATAATCTGACATTTTCATAGAAATAAATATCTGTTTTGCTTCTTTCTTGCTTCTGATTAATATAACACTAGTGATTAAATCTATACTCAGTTCATTAACAGCTTTTACATTAGCTGTTCTAAACATTCAAAAAAGCACTGAAAGATGAGAAGGGACTGAGGAGAGGTGCAGATGTGGCTCTTAGAACTACCTATATCTAGCAACCCTTATGGAGTAAGGCAACTCCATCCATCTCTCAGGCAAAGCAGTGTCAGTGGATGAATTGGGATAGTGTAGAGAGAAGGAAATGTGGCTGGAGGGAGCTGTGTATGGCAGCGAACTGAATTAGATTCATTATAGGGGCAACCTATGATGTGCTGTCATCTCCCCAAAATCTCAGTCAATGGACAGGTGAGGACGCTGCCTGCCCATTGTGTTTTAGCATATGCACGCTTAGACATACAGTGGATATAAAAAGTCTACACACCCTTATTGAAATTGCAGGTTTTTGTGATGTAAAGCCTGGAATCAAGATAAATTATGTCAGACCTTTTTCCACCTTTAATGTGACCTTGCAACCAACAAAATTCAAGTGAAAAACAGATAATTTTAGGAAAAAGAATTGAAAATAAAAAACCTACAATACCCTGGTTGCATAAGTGTGCACACCCCTCAACTAATACTTTGTGGAAACACCTTTTGCTTTTATTACAGCAGTAAGTCTTTTTGAATAAGTCTCAGTCAACTTCGCACACCTGGACTTTGCAATTTTATCCCGCTCTACCTTGCAAAAAAGTTCAAGTTCCATCAAATTGTGAGGGGATTTCCTGTGCACAGCCCTCTTTAGGTCAATCCACAGGTTTTCAATGGGATTGAGGTCTGGGCTCTGACTAGGCCGTTCCAAGATTTTGATCTTCCTTTTCTGAAGCCATTCCTTGGTTGACTTGGACATGTGCTTTGGATCGTTATCATGTTGGAAGGTGAAATTCCTCTTCATCTTCAGCTTTCTGACAGATGCCAGCAGGTTTTGTGCCAAAATATCTTGATAGTTGGAGCTATTCATTATCC
Source organism: Monocentris japonica (assembly GCA_900323365.1). Lineage (NCBI taxonomy): Eukaryota > Metazoa > Chordata > Actinopteri > Trachichthyiformes > Monocentridae > Monocentris > Monocentris japonica. The sequence continues at coordinate 27,857 of OOFE01015261.1, read as the reverse complement.
CCCCCCTCTATCCTGACTAGAGCCCCTGTCCCAGCTGAAGAGAAGCAGCCCCAAAGCATGATGCTGCCACCACCATGCTTCACAGTAGGTATGGTGGTCTTTGGGTGATGAGCTGTGTTGCATTTGCGCCAAACATATTTTAGAATTAAGGCCAAAAAGTTCAACATTGGTCTCATCAGACCATAAGGCATTTTCCCACATGGTTTGGGGTGACTGAATGTATTTTGTTGCAAAATGTAGATTGGTTTGAATGTTCTTTTTTGTGAGAAATGGCTTCCGTCCTGCCACCCTACCCCATAGCCCAGACATGTGCAATATATGGGAGATTGTTGTCACATGCAGGGAGTGACCAGTTCCTGCCAGAAATTCCTTTGCAGCTCCTTTAATGTTGCCATAGGCCTCTTGGTAGCCTCCCTGATGAGTTTTCTCTATGTCCTGTCATCCACTTTGGAGGGCCGTCCTGATCTTGGCAATGTCCCTGTGGTGTCACATTTTCTCCACTTATTGATGATAGTCTTCACAGTGTTCCATGGTACATCTAATGCCTTCGAAAGTAGATGTTTTGTAAGCTCCTTACGGACCATGGCTATCCCAGTAGGATGCAACTAAGAAATGTCAAGGAAATCCTACAGGAACAGCTGATCTTTATTTGGGGTTAACCAGAATCACTTTCATTGATGGCAGGTGTATGGTAATTACCTTTGGACATGATTTTGAATTTGATTGGTTAACACTCAACACAGCTACAGCCCCATTATAAAAGGGTGTGCACACTTATGCAACCAGGGTATTGTAGGTTTTTTATTCTTATGGTAGGTTTTCAATTCTTTTTCCGACAATTATCTATTTGTTTTTCACTTGAATTTTGTTGGTTGCAAGGTCACATTAAAAGGTGGAAAAAGGTCTGACATGATTAATCTTGATTCCAAGCTTTACATCACAAAAACCTGCAATTTCAATAAGGGTGTGTAGACTTTATATCCACTGTATATGTCCCTTTTCCATTGGCTCGGGTACGGTTAGAACCCAAACCGTTGAAACCACTGGTGCAGTGTGGACAAAAGACCAAAATGGAGCAATAAGGATGCGATCTCAAATTTAAATGGCTTAGTGTGGATATGGCCTTAGCTCAAAAACAAATTAAATTCAAATGGTAATATCACCTGAATACAGCCATCTACTATCCCAAAACTGCACAGCCGCACTAATTTTTCAATGTATTGTTTATTTTTTATTTTATTGAGCTTACTTGGGAAGACCAAGTTGGCTCGGCCAGAGAAAGATTGTTGTTGAGGGTTCATCGCAAAGTCTGTTTTTGCACTGTGAGGAGAGTTGGACATTTGCAAACAGTTTTAAAAAAATCAGTTAGGAATATGTCCCAGGCAGCGGAAGGAGCAAGTGAGTGGTTATGGATGAGAAGACAGCACACTAGCTGGGGAGCATGATAAAGTAAGCACAATTTGGTTGTGTTGAGCGTTGTTTGGTACTGTGTGGTATTGATATTCCGATATTCCACCAATTGGAGAGAGAGAATTCCAGTTTGATGTTAGCTCACCAAGGTGGAAAGCAGTATGATTTGGCACCAAATCCAGTCAGCTAGGCGTGAGAAAAGAGCTCTTCACACAGTATTTTTGGATCTGGCAAATGCTTTCGGCTCAGTACCACACAAGCTTTTGATTCCTTTGGAGTGCCAGATATTATAAAGAAGTTAGTTAAAGCTTACTTTCTAGACATTCAATTCTGTGTTACAACAGCAGTGTATTCTACAACATGGCAGCATCTGGAAATAGGCATTATGGCAGGGCGTGCTTTTACTATGGCAACGGAGGTTATTGTCAGGGCATCAAAGTGGGTAGTGGTTGGGAAAAGGCTGCAGGAAGGACTGCGCCTCCCACCAATCAGGGCATACATGGATGCTGGATAAAGGGAACATGCGTTTTTTTATGTTTTTGTTTAATTTGTTCTGACGAAAAATGAAACGGCACGAAATAAGCAAAATGACTAAAAGTATAAGTAACTAGTATAAGTAACTATTTTTTTAAAAATACAGAAAGTAAAACATTAACGCATTACTTTACTCATTACCACAAAAAAGTAATCTGAGTACTCTAACATGTTATGCAACACATTACCCCCAACTCTGGTGATAAAACAGTCTGTTCTGCTTCCCTGGTCACCTGTGAAAATGGTGAAGAAATAAGAGCTATCTGAGGATACCAGAAAAACTATTATCACCAAACATTAGCTTTAACAAGGCTATAAGGCCTCTCTAGAGAACTTGGTATTCCTGTTTCCACAGTTTGAAATGTTATTAAGAAGTTTACTGCTCATGGAATTGTTAAGAATCTCCCAGGAAGTGGTGGTAAGAGAAAAATTGATCTCGGATGTCGTCAAAGGTTGGTGTGAACCAATGAAAAAACATTACATTACAGCCATTTAGCAGACGCTTTTATCCAAAGCAAGTTAGTTTTTTTTTGTTTTTTTACACTACGTGGGGATTGAACCCACGACCCTGAGACTGCGAGTCTCATGCTCTACCAACTGAGCTGTCCGGGCCAGACATCTTCTTTCAAATAAACAAACTAATTAAAATGTAAAACAAATTCACTTATTTAAGTGACATTTTATTGAAGGATTGCCAGACACACACAGCATCCAGGAACTAAAACCTTATCCTAACTAATCCTATCCTTAGGACAGACATGTTTCTGAGTGCTAGATTATATACACATTTAATTCACACACTCTTCACTTACCATTTGCGAATTTGCACTGTTTGAGCACCTCACTGAAGCCCTCACAGAGTTTGAGGTCGCTCTGGGTCTGGGCACACTCAATGAACTGCCTGAGCTCATAGGAGCAAGCCTGCTGCTGAGGGGCCACCTCTTGCTGGTACATGGACTGCGGCTGCTGCTGATACATGGGCTGGCTCTGGTAGGGCTCCTGACAAACACAGGGCAGATGCTAGATCATTCACACCTAAAATTTGTCATCCATTACATATTAGTTAATATATCTAATGAAGGCCAACTACAGGTGTAAACTGTGACAGTAGTGAGTAAACCTTTGGTTGGTCCAGAACTTTCTATGAGGCAACCTACTTCATTTGTTTTATGGGCAACTTGTATCGTGAAGATGAACAGTAACACCTTTTGTAATTTCAGTCAAACTGGAAACATTTGCCAGCCAGACAAATCTCATGATTTAGAGTGTGCCCTGAAGCGATTCTAATCCCATGACTGACTAAGCCACATTATATTTACCTGGTAGGTAACGTCAGGCCTGGCAGCCTCTGAATGTCCTCCACCTCCGCCTAAGCCTCCGGTCATGGCATGGCCAATGGTGTGGCCTACTGCAGAACCCACTGCTACCCCAGCAGCTGTAGTGGCCATCTGGGCAAACATACCAGGTTGCCTGGGAGCTGCGGCTGGAGCAGCCATGGCAGTTGGAGGGGCCTGGGTTGGAGCTGGGGCATAGGAGGGAGGGGGTGCTGCCCTGGCCATAGGTGGGGGTGCTGCCCTGGCCATAGGTGGGGGTGCCCGGCTGGAGACAATTGTTTAAAAGTTAATTCTCAGCAGTGAACAGCTGACACTACCTATGTGTGCTGGTCTCAAAACTTCATAACAGCCTCCAGTTAGCATACTAACTTCCTCACTACCATCTCTTTTGGAATCAAGTCTGTTAACTGTTAACATTAACTCTAGCTAGTTAGTAAGTGAAACTCAGTGTTTCTGCTGTAAATTTATGTAGCAGTGGTGCCTGGTGGTATTTTAAGCTTCTGTTGATACTATGACATAACAAAAACATCAATTCTTAACATGTGGACATCTCATTTTGTTATAAAGGTAAAAGTAACCGTTCAAATTTTAAGTTAGCTATCAAATTTACTAAATATGCAATATTTGACTCCATAAAGATAGTAGTTGCATTGGTTCAAGACACTGTCTTGGGCATTTAGCTAACCTGCCCTACCAGCAATGAAGCTAGCTAGCCCACCGGTGCAAATTAGCTCCGTTAGCGACATTAACGACATCAAACGTTACCTGGCTGGAGGAGACATCCTTGATGTCCGGCTTCTGCTTCCTCTTGGCATTTTTAAATAAGAGTTATTTTATCAAATGTTAAAAAGAGCCACTATATGTCCCTCAAGAAAACTGCGATACTAGTAATCGTCGACCTTCGGCTTCTCCGGAACTTTCTATGTGTTACATCATTTGTTTCACGGGTAACTTCCGGTATGATGAAGAACTGCGACAGAAATTGAAGATGTTTACTCATTGAGGAGGAATAATTTGAAATCCCTTTATTTTAAAGCTTTTTATTTTATGTCTTTTAATAATTCTTAAGAACTTTGGAACTTAAATCAAAAAAGTACATTGATGTACATTAAAGTACATTACATTAAACTAAATTACTAAATTTCTCCATATACACCTGAAATGGTATACCTGAAATTACACTTGAAATATTTCAGGTGTTACTTAAAATATTTTTAAAAAATGTAATATGTATGATGAACCAAGAAGTGTGCATTACAGAAAATAGCCATTGATTTCTGTTTATTACTTTTGGTTTGATGATTATGAAAGACCTCTACTTGGCGCACTTAATCAGTAAATCTTGAGTAAAACATCAATGTACTTTTTGAATGATACCTGAGTGTGTTTTAGAATTGTTTTGTCTGTTATTAATATGATATACAGCTGTGCCGTGTATGCCCATGTGGGTTGAGCACCCAAAGTGAATGACATTTGAATAAATATCAATATCAATATTCTTACCATTAATTGTACATTAATAATTAACACCATGCATTTACTTTAAAAGTAAGTGATTGATGATGATTGGGGAGAGTGATTAATCATGGGTCTGAAAAATCTATGGCTTTTCATTTTCTGGTGTTTGGAAGCAATATTTTCATTAAATTAAGAATGTTATTTGCATCAGTTATCATATGTTTTGCCCCTACCTCTGAGTCTTAAATATGGAATGGTAAAATGTACAAACAGGTTTGCTATATTGTCACATAGCGCAAAGCCTTTGCAGATTTTGTTATTGATTAGATTATTGAATAAATACAACTTCCATGTTGAATAGCTTTACTCAGAATAAACCATCTCTAGATGTGGTAGAGGAAATGAGAATATTCTTTACAAATAAGATTTTCTGTTTTATTCGTTCATCAACAAAAATTTGGTCACATACATGATACCAGTGATTGCCCATCCATTTAAGAAATATGCATGTTCAAATATGTACATTTGCTTCTTAACTAAGAATTGCATAAAAAAAAATCAGAACTTTGAAGCTAAAGCCTCTGTGACGTTACATGCCTCATCCCTATTTAGTTTTCTAATGGGGACTTAAATAGAAAACATAAAATAATTAATTATTTCCTGTCAATTAAGCCAGAGAGAATGACAGATTACTCTTTTTTCCCTTTTCTCTTTTTTCCCGAAAATTTCCTTTGCTGATTTTGTCTGCCTCCTCGTCCTGATCGGTTTTCTTGCTGTCTTCGACCTTGCCAAGACGGCATAGGCGGCTCAATTTCCCCAGGACGTCCTCCTCTGTCTGGTACACTGCCCATCAACACCTAGTGAGACCAAAGAAGAATTAGAAACCATCTACATTCTGGCCCATAGACATCTTTGCTCAGAACCATAGACAAGGTTCAACACTGTTTATTGGCTATACCTTGTAGACTGCAGTGCTTGGTCCAGCCCTAACTGGCAGAATGCAAGACTGATCCTGTCTTGCAGCAAGCAGAAGTGACAGGGACACTTGGGAGGAGAAAGCAAGGGACGCGAGAGGAGGCACTGAGGCAAGAACTTCACTGTACTCCTGTAACAATCATGAAAATATCTCATTACATATGATCGGTTCAACGTAGAACCTGGTTACTTAAACAACAGAGTTTTACTAGATGTTTTGGTTCATGGACCAAAAGACTTTAAGAGCACCTGATTGACTTATTAGATGATCAAGGAGAAGGCACTGGATTTTCTTTACCAAATTACCCACTTTGGGAAGAATGTTTCAAAAGTCAATCGTTCAGAATGATAAGTCATTTTAATAGAAACTGATTCAACATGCCTACCTCTTCTCTTTCTCCCCACGCAAAGGACTGAAGTGTAACTTGAAAGCGCTTTATCATCATTTGCCGCCGACACTGATAGTCCTCTGACAGCACGTGATTTAACTTTTCAACTTGCCTCTGAGGAATGGATGAGAAAAAAAAAGAAATACGCATGCTAGGATTTGCATAAGACATATGACAAACTACAGGAAATAACATCTGCCAACATACCCACTGCTCAGAGTTGAGACTGGTGTTTAGAAGTGGCTCGGTCATATCTCCGCACGGCATAAGAACAAGCTTTGACTCCACCTGCATTACAACATCAGTCTTTCAGTGTTTATCAAATTTTAAGTGTAATCTTTTAAATAGCACTCGCCCTCTCATACTGGTCTTACCTCATGCAACACGTCAGTAAATTGAGAGGAGGCATCCATGTTAAGGGCTTGAAGTACTAGTGTTAATTCTGCCCGTGTCTCCTTCCTTGTGTTTTTGTCAGAAACCTCAATATCTTCGTATTGCTGGCAAAAGTCGGCGTATTCATTGATGTGATCTCCCCTTCTTTGCTCTTTTTCAGATTCCTCTCCTCTGGTCTTATCCTCAGGATGCAATTCCTTATACTTGACTATGTGTGCCGCTTGCAATTCTGATACAAGGAACTCTAAAAGATCAAACAATAGTTTAAGGGATTTTTTAGTTAACTAAAAAATATATATTAATAATAATTCATTTATTAATTAATACAGAGACCATGGGCATGACATTATATCAGCACCCACCTGACTCCTATTATTTCTCACCAGTGACTTTGTTGAGGATGGTAGGCCCCAGCACATCTGAGGTCAACAGGCTGAGAGGAGAGAGCATGTTTGCCAGTAAATCTCTCAGTTCTCCCACCAGCAAGATGTCACATCTCTTGCCTGAAATGGAAAAAAGGAGCAATGTTGCTGTTACCATAGGGAGTAAAATGTACAACTGATACTGGGACAAAAATTTTTATATATATTCCGCTTTCTCACCTTGTAACTCTGGACAGATAGCCCACAACTCTGCAGCCAACCAAGACAGCAGCGGACAAGGAAGCTCATCACATTTACATTCTCTGACACATGATCTGTTTGGGTACCTGGGTAAGAAATGAGGGTGACAGGTGATATCATCTAGGTTGGTCACGTACTTATGAAGAGGACGATTGAATCTAAGGCTAACGTTAACTTGAAAGCTGGCAACACAGCAAACACCTTAAGCGGTTAACGTTACCTACCCTAGAGCCTTTATCGCGCAAACTGTCCCGATACTCCTCTCCATTGTCATTATATTTGTCATAATAATTATAACAATTTCGATCTGTTATAATAATTGTTAATTGTGTTCTACCCAACTCGGACTACGCCTGCAAATCTAAACTGCAGCGTGTTTACAAGTTGAGCTTTCTCTTCTTCGTTTGTATTTATGGGCAATTGACTTCCAAATTGTTGCATTACCGCCACCTGCTGGATTTTATGCGTTATACAAAATGAACACATGAAGTTAAGGATTTCTTTTTTCTTTGGTGTAACTCTATCAAATGAACAGCAATGGAATACAATAAACAACTTAAAATAATGTATTTTGTATTTGTGTCCAATAGATGTCACTGTGGTTGCTTTAGTAATACAGCAACATACAAAATAAAAGGAACACATGAGGAATACAAACTTGACCTTTAGAGGTCAAGGTTAAGGCCAAGTCTCCCTTGGTGTAGTCAGCTTTATCCTGTGATGTAGTGGCAAAAAGGTAGATATACTATGACCTCTAGTTGGTGATAGTTTCAGAAAAGCATTAATTTCTGCTTTTTCCTTAAAAGACCTTTCATTCATGTAACTTACACCTGAGTATTATCCTAAAATAATGGGTAGTGATTAGCTAGCTACTACTAGCATACTGACTTTAGCAGTGAGATCATCTTAGGCCATTGAAAGTTAAAAAGGTAATGTGATTTTATTGATTGTTCTTTAGGGAAGCTCAGTGTGCTCGTAGTAGCTAGCCTGCTCACAAAGTAATAATTAGTTACTGTACTAGTCTATAATTATCACAGTGGCACAGGAAAGGCTCCATACAGCTTACGGTGAATTATTTCTCTCCTGATGTAACTGGTCTCTTTCTGAGTGGTGACTGAATGAAATAACTATGTGAACCTTATGCCATGGCTGTCTCAGTCACCAGTTCTAAATTAAACACTTAATTCAACTAAATTCAACACTTATGTGAGACTCTGGAGTGGTGCCTGAGACTTTTCTACCGCCATCCACAAAGCACCAAATCATGTCATTTCTTGAAAGAACAATGACGCATTCCTCCAGTAGTGTTTTAGATACTTTTGGAACTGACGCCAAGGTTCATCATAGCTGTTCTGATGGCCTGCGGTAGCCCAACATCCAAACATACATGCACACACACAAACTAGCCTTGTCTAAATGTGTTTTTGTGCCCGTGGCTCCAATTTCTCATGGGAAAAGGTCTCCTCTCCTAGTCCACACGAGGCCCCAATGGGCTTTACTGCAGGGGGACATGTGAGGCACCGCGTCACACTTTTGGCACAAGCCCTTTAATCAGCCTACAAATTAAACAGGGACAATGGAGACAATGGCAGTGGAGCATACAAAGCCTTGATGTACAGTGTTTCCACAAGTCCTTGTTCCCTGCAGCCATATGTACAGAAGCTGTGGCTCCCCTGAAAACAATAGCCTTGCCATGCGTCAGGATGCTTCGTCTTTTATTCCCCTGCCACTGCCCCCTGCTCCCTGAAACCTTGTGGGGGCTGGCCTCTGACCTCTGGCAAGCTCCCGGACAAAGGGGGCCAGGCACGTCCCTCTTGGTGACCCATTGCTCTGGGGCCCCGATCATGCAAGGCGCACTTGTTGAGCACTTGTGGTGTGAAAGAGAGTAACTGGGACAGAGACATCTTGTAGGGAGAAGGAGACACACAGACCCATACAGGGGGAAAAAATAATTCACATACATTTCAGAATATGTTTAGAGATATGTTTCAAAATATACATGAATATGAGACTCATATCAAATCTATTCTGACTGATCCAACTATATTTGGATATACACTGAATGTTACAAAATATTAGGGCCATCTTCCTACTGTTGCATTACACCGCATTCTGCTCATTCCACGTCCATGATTGTCAAGAGGACTAAAAACCCTCTTTAACGTCTCCTCACCTTCATCTCCCCCTCATGACTGAAGTGGATTTAATAGGTGAAATCACCAAGGAATCGCAGCTTTCACCTGGATTCACCTGCTTATTTCATGCAAAGAGCAGGTTGCCCTTTTGTCCACTCAATGTGGTTGCAGATACATATTGTAAAAGGTGTCCACATTATATTTTGAATGAATGTCACAATGCACAAATACATTTGAGGCCAATTTTGGTACATTTTGGCAACATCTCTCTCAACATATTCTGAAGTATACACTATATGGCCAAAAGTCAGTGGACACCTGACCATCACACCTATATGAGCTTGCTGGACATCCCATTCTAAAACCATGGGCATTAATATGGAGTTGGACCCCCCTTTGCAGCTATAACAGCCGCCACTCTTCTGGGAAGGTTTTCCACAAGCTTTTGGAGTGTGTCTGTGGGAATTTGTGCCCATTCAGCCAAAACAGCATTTGTAAGGTCAGGTTTCTCCCAAAGGTGTTCAGTGGGGTTGAGGTCAGGGCTCTGTGCAGGCCAGTTGAGTTCCTCCACACCAAACTCGTCTAACCATGTCTTTATGGACCTCGCTTTGTGCACAGGGGCACAGTCATGCTGGAACAGCAAAGGGCCTTCCCCAAACTGTTGCCACAAAGTTCAAAGTGCCCAATTGGCTAAAATGTCTTCATATGTTGACCGGAGCACATCTAGTAGGGCAGAAATTTCACGAACTGACTTGTGGCAAAGGTGGCATCCTATGACAGTGCCACGTTTAAAGTCACTGAGCTCTTTACGTCCCATTCTAAAGTCTAAATGTTTGTCTATGGAGATTTCATGGCTATGTGCTGGATTTTATGCACCTGTTAGCAACGGGTGTGGCTGAAACACCTGAACTCAATAATCAGTAGGGGTGTCCACTGACTTTTGGCCATATAGTGTATGTTTGAAATGAAATTAATTTTACAGAGAGGAAATGAGATTCATGGAGATAGAGATACAAATAATAGATTTAGTGACAACAAAATGGCAATGGCATCAGTTTAAAGACAGTTGAGGAAAAACGTGCTGTCTCGTTAAGTTGACTCATTCAGACTAATCTCAGTAAAGGAGCAGCAATCATCAGAAACGCACACTGGAAAGGCAACTGTTGCTCAGCGATACTCAGGTTCGCTGAAGGAAACTCCCCTGGCGGACAGTCATCTGCCAGTGACGAGGAGGGACCAGCCTACTTTCCCTGCTGCGGTAGGGAGGCTTCAACCTGGCCAGGTTCATTCACTGAGACTGAGAGGCGGCAGCATGAGCTCAGGTGTCACGGATGGATAGCTCACTGACTGACTGACTCATATGTATGCCATCATGTCAGGGTTTATTTCAATAGTTAATTTAAAAAAAAACAACTTTATTCAGTAGGTTTGTTTGCCACTAAGCCATGGATCGATTCGATGAATGGGGCTTTAAATCGAAGAAAATGGACCTGGATGACGATTTCTATTTCGACTACAGAGCGGAGGAAATAACAGATTATCAAGACCCCAGTGAACTTTTGGCTGCTTTGAAACAAAAGGAGGAAGAGGTTATTTTGGCAGCCCAGCTGGGAAACGCATTGCTCCTGGAAAATCGTCAGTTGAAAGAACAGAGCGAAAAACTTGATGAACAATACGCAGACAAGCTTGAGGTAAGAGGAGTCTCTTTCTTGACAGGGGCGCGTTGGGTTCATGTCTAAACAAGAATCTAAGTAAATCTAACAGTGGACGTTTTAACATTTCAACGACCTAGTTAATATTTAGGTAGTGATCAAAACGCGGTTCATACACTGATTATTGACATAAATGATTACTGTTTTTTTCAGCCTCTGGTATGGAAGTTAAACTGTTAAGTTAAACTAGTCAAAATGACACATTAAAGTATCAGTTTGTTTCATTATAACGTGTCAGGGGGCATCAGGATTATGATTAAAATGTTTTTTAAGAAGAATTTACATCATCATCATCGTTACTAAAGCGCTGCCATGCTCATACTACAGTGTAATCAGAGTTGGCTCCAGGTCAATGTAAGCAAGGACAATTGTTTCATTAATGGCAGGCTGTCCTAAGAGAGTGTAGTGACCCTCTCCATAACCTGACCAGGTATGTGCTTCAGTATATGCTTCTGTGCACACAATGTACTCATTCTTTCCTCTCTGAAAAGCCCTTTTGTATTGTCTTAGCGACTACAAACGCATCCCTAGCTTTCTCATTTCATTACATTGGGGCGACGTGACTAAATTGAGATGTATCATAGACATGGTGTGGGTGTGTGTGTGTGTGGGGGGGGGGTTTACCTTTTTCAATGCGACATTGCACTCAAGGGCTTGCTACACCTCCACTGCAACTCAAAATATTCGGTCACAGACAGCTATAGAATAAAACTCCCTTAGGTCAGCAGTTGATTTACACAGCCAATATGGAGGGAGAACTGCACTTGCGGTGGCACTGAGGCAGACAACTGTCCAATAAGTGTCCACACAACCACAGGTAAATCACATTAGAACCCAAAGGCAATGAAGCCAGAGGTGATAGGTGAAATAAATTTGTCTGCAAATTGAGACTTACACATGTGTGGATGATGGCAAACTAAATAATGGCCTCATTACTTTCCTCAGGGTGAAAGCTGATGTGCACTTTATATCTGATCTTCCATGTTGAATCCCAGGGTCACATCAAACTAGGCTGACTGCACTCTGATTATGGAACCAAGTACTTTACAAATCAATATAAATAAGGACTATCTATCAAGAAACTTCCTGTAGATAGAATCTGAAATATGAACTTTATGGAATTCAGTATATTGACACAACCACATGGCGAGTGATAAATCATTTGGCACTTGTTTCTCTCTAGCAGGACATAGGTGAGATACTGTATACCCTCAGTGCAACCTCAAATACCCCATTGTGACGCCCCACTGCCACCCATTAATCTTGTGTCTATTACAGCACTAAATGAGGCTAGCTAGGGCATACTTTCTTGTCCCCCAAATTCCTCCCAAAACGTTATGTTATTCTTTTAACACCTTGTTGCCAAGAGGGACAATTTATTAGATTAAAATGTCAAATAAACAAATGCACACAGCATGCTGAATTAACCGTGGCTTTGGCTGGCCATACCACCATATTGTGATCTTCTTTGCCCCTCATCGAGATCCCTATTGTCACCTGTTAAGACCCTCGTGTTGAGATCCCCATCTTTTCACCCCTGTATAGGAGCTGGAGCAGGGCAGGCATGAGCTGCGGTTGAAGCTTGAGGGCAGCCAGTCCCAGTGGGAGAGCCAGGTGGGGGATTTGGAGAGGGATGTGAGGGAGCTGAGTGCCCAGGTGGAGCGGCTCACCCAGGCCCTCAGCGAGGCTGACAGGGACAAGAGTCGCACCCAGCAGGAGCACAGTGAACATACTCAGCATCTCCGTGAGCAGCTCAGCACGGTGAGTCCCCACGTCAAAGCAAACAAAAGGGATTTGATTTGATACAGTTGTTGAATGTTAACAGTGAGAACTTGAACGGATATTGCACTACCAAATCCACCAAAGTGGCAAGATGGTCTGATGATGTTGGGAATTTGTGCTGGGAGGTGTTTTAATCTGTATTCTTGGGACATTTGGCTCTAGTTTTGCTCAAGCACTGAGGAATACAGTGCAGCCCAGATTAATCCGTTTCATGATCCATATCCAATGAATAGAAGATGGACTGGATTGAGGCAGGATGCAAAGAAATCCCCTGATCGCACCAGGTAACTGAGTCTGGGTGAAAAAAACACTCAAGCTCTGCCTCCAAGGCCTGAGTCAAACTTGATAAGATGGGCTGATACCCAATCCGCACACTGAAACTCAATGTTCTATGCAAACCACCCTAGTCAAGGCCAGAGACACAGGTTGTGTAGAGGCATAGAGAAAGGCCATGGGGCAATGCTTAGTGTACAAATATAAGCAATAAAATGGAGATAAAAATGCATTCTAAGATTAAGACTTTCTATTTGAGCAGGAGAGACAGAGGTGGAGTTGGTGGTTACGTAACAAAGTTGTTGGCTTCAGGCAAATGATTCAGTCCTAGACCGGGACAGGATGGAAACAATATGTAAACAAGAGGGGGACTGGGAAGTTGTGCCATGACTTGATTTTAATTTAGATCTAGGACATGGGGAGAAAAGCATACAGGTTCCGGAAAATTTGGTTTCATTTTATCCACTCCAGAAAGTCTTGTGTATTTGTCCATTTGTCGGCAAAGAATTTAAATTACTAGCACATCATATTAAATCAGATCCAGTTTATTTAGGGAACTGAAATAAACTTCGAACAAACATTGCTAATATATAGCAGACTTTGATTATTACCAATCCCTTTTTGTTCCCTTCAAATGTTTCCTTATACTTTCATTCTAACTTATGATCTTCATTGCTTAATCCTTAGTAAACAGTATACAGTGTAAGTGTGACCAAACCAACACATCTTTTATGGTCTCTTATCAGTCAACCTGAAGGAGCTGATTGGACTGTAGGGCTAGACAACCTTGAGTAGCCAACAAACACTTTATCAGCCTGGTGAGGAGGGTATTGTTTTGCTAAACATTACAGTGGTGACGTGTAGCATGACACATGACTGAGCACTTGTAGTTCAGTACCTAGTGTTGCTGTAAGTGTTCAAACTGAACACCAAACTTAAAAATGAAGCCAAAAAAAGTACAACCTTGTATGAGTCAAAGTCCTTGGAACAAGGAACTATGACTGTCATTCCACTTCTGTGGCCTCCTGTGTGAAGGAGCTCTGTGTAATGCAGACTCGACAGTCTCCTCAGAAGTTCAGGAAAAAGTCAATTTAGATTAAAGGTGCTATCTCTCTATCTGGGCTCTGGAAGGAGCAGGAAGTAGAGAAATTGTTTTATTTGGCTGGTGGGCATCAAGCGTGATTGACTCTGGACTCTTTGTAGCTGTAAAAGTCCAAGAACAGAGTGCAAGAGAACCTGTATGACGAGGGTGCTTCTCAGATCCATCTCTGACATCTATTTACCAGCTGTGGTGAATGGTTGTGCTACTCCTGCAATGTGTGCACTGCTCCCTGGTACGGTGAGTGTGTGTACGTGTGTGTGTGTGTGTGTGTGTGTGTGTGTGTGTGTGTGTGTGTGTGTGTGTGTGTCTCGTGCACAAATGCAGTTGTGATAAGAGTCAGGGAAATCTGCTCTGTGTGTGTCTTGATGCGGCTTTTAGTTCTTGGAGTGGATTTCTGGATTGGATTTGTGTGTTGAGTTAGAAGTGTTACTTGAAGGGCAAGAGTAACATGTTATGTAGGTATGCTACCTACTGGATAGTCTGCATAGGGCAGTCTGGATAGTCTCTGTGATAGGGCAAAGAAATGATGCTTCACGTGATTATAAAATACTCAGAAGTTTTACAGTTTAGATGTGACTTAAATCTATAAACACTGTATGTAGTGTGGTTTGTATATCTATTGTAGTATCTCTGCTGGACCAGAGTCTAAAGGCCTCATAACACTATATCCTAACTGTGAGATTGTAACCAGAGCATGGCAGGAATCTGGGGGAGGGAGTCAGTAGTTCACCACAGAAGCTTGAGAGACAGAATTTATCACTTTTACCAGCAACAGTAAGGGAACCGCTTTTACGTGAAAGGAAAGATTTGTTTGAGTTAATGCACCTCCCTAGAGTAGTTGCTGTGGCTCTCCATTCTGGTGCTGTAAAGGAAACGGCTGTGTAAAAACAATGTTGGTGTATGCCAGATAATCACATGGGTTAGCACGGACTCTTGTTCAAACAGTAGATGTAGTGCAGGGAAGTTGATGTTTGAACATCTGTGGGTGTCTGGTGGTGTCAGTGTTTTTCTTGAATTCTATCATGACAGTGTTACTGATGTCATCGTAGCAATGACTGAAAACCAGCGTGAAAATGCCATTTTGTTACTTGACTCGGATTACTGAGGGAATTTACCAGAACATCCAAAATGTGTAAATCATGAGGAAAAACATGAAACATGACGATGTGGAGCCAGAGGTTTATGTGATTATTTACACTCCCAGATACCAAGAAAAAAGTGAGGTTAAGACATTTTGGAAACACTTGAGTTTTTCTCTTGTGTAAGAGGAGGAACTGCAGCTTCACAAGGAAGACAGCTTATTGGAAATTGGGATGTTAACAGATCTATCGGAGAAGGAATGCCTGTCTGGAAAGGGAGGATGGTCATAGTTTGATAAGCTAGAATTGCTCATCACATTGGGTTTGTTATTTAGTTTTCATTATGCCCTCAGCTCAGCAGTTATTTTATTGAGTAAGGTTGTTTACAGTAACGGACGTCCTAAGAAATCATCAACAACAGCACATCCCAAAAAGTAAGTTCAGGAGATTATTGTGGCTCCATGTCAAGCTAAATTAAGTACACAGTGACAAGTGAGCATTAGTCATTTACAGTATTGGTCATCATGACTCATATTTACCTCAGCTACAATAAGCTCAGCTACATTCAATATTGAGTCAGAGTGCTTCAATGAAGACTATTTATAGTTACACTTTGCAAGGTGAAAATAATGTGATAGGATAGCCAGCGTAACACAGTTGTCAATGTCAAAGGGTGTGTAGACAAAATGAGTGTTTTCATCTATTCTGTATCTGGTTAACAGATGAAAAATACATTAAACTTCTGAACTCCTGCTTTTGACCCAGTGTTACACGATCACATCCCATGGGTGTGGATCCCAGCGTGATAGTCAACTACTGTGACAGTGACACCTGTCACATCCCTCACTATGGATTTCCGTTATTGTAAAAGGAGATGCCCAATTTGAGGCAAGCCCCTGTGACCTTTGCTCTCAAACAGCATCATGAAGCTAACAGACATAAAGGAAAAGACAGTATATGTTTCAGAAAGATATAAATCTTTCATTCTCTCCTTTGATGTTGCTCCTCGTAGCCCCAACATCACTTCATCCCAAGGGAATGCCTTGTTTTGTCACACCCTCTGAGCGCTCCCTAAGGGCCTCCACCATAGCTGGGGTAGTCAGCTGCTTTGGCTGGAGAAGGCCAAGTGAGGGGATGTCAAGCGTCCTCCTCCTTCCACTCCTCAGTCTGGTGATTCCCAGTGGGT
>OOFE01015261.1:0-11452 GCA_900323365.1 Monocentris japonica | reverse complement strand
GGATAGGGCTCATGTTGATAAGATGGAGGCAGGAGTAATGATGGCTGATGGACACAAGCGTGCGTCATTGACACCCCCCTCACCACAGTGAGTCTACGTGCTGTGTTTAGTTTGTTTTTTGTCTCACAGACACACACACATTTCCCCCTCATTTTACCACATACACACTCACTCACTTCCCCCTGTCCACTCCCATAAACATGTAGACACAAACTCTCCCCCTCTACCTACCCGCCTGATGTCCCAGTTTACCCCCTACCACATTGTTGTCTAATGTGGCATGATGATGTCACTGCCAAGACCAAGATGCCCCCTGCTCCATCTGCCGAAGAGGCGTTCCTTTCATCTTGTATTATGTGGCTGTGATGGGAGCTGACAGGGGCCCGCCAAACTGCTGAGTAAGGGAAACCATGGGTCCAAGCCCAGGATAGGGGGGATGGGTTTGGGATGGGATTGGGATGGGGGTGGTCCATCTACTGGGGCTGCAGAACAGGCCTGTGAAAGTAATTAGGTCAGATGACAAGAGGCCAATTTTAGGAGAAAAAAGTACAACCCGGATAAAATGGATGAGAAATAAATTTGTTAAATCTGTGCTTACCACATAGTCATTTGTCAATAATTAGTCAATTCCCTGTCCTGCTGATGGAACAATGTTCCCACAGACCCATGTTGCTTATTGTTCTGTTACCTGCTGAAGCCACTAGCATTTCCTTAGATGGCAGCAAAGTAAGCAATCTCAGACTTTCCATTTGCTGCATGGCTCACAGCAAAGAAAACAATACCACAGAGATATTTAATTGCAGACATCTAATCCCAACCTTTCAGTCAGGTAACATTATATTTCTTCTCATCTCTGTGTCTTGTTCTCTAGACGTTTATCCTAGAGAGAGATCTCATGTTGTATAGTCACTGTTATTTTTAGTTCTCATTGCTCTTAAGCCTCGTGCCTTGGGCAAGACTGTAGCTTTGTTTCTGGAGTAGTAAATGGAAAGAAAATGCATGAGGAGGACTTTTCCTGCAAAGACAAAAGCCGAGCCACTCTACCTGAGGTTTCTCCTATTGAATTAATGAACCTCATGTGTCTGTGTGTTGTTTCTGGTTTGTGTGTGATGCTGCCTGGACAGGCTATGGAGGTGGAGAGGGCCATGTCTGGTGAGCTGCAGGCTCTAAAACAGGAGCTCCAGCAAAAAGGAAGCCATAACAGGCCGCAGGATGAGGAGCTGATCAGTGCCATGAGGGAGCAGGTAACGGCCTCATGCCTGCACACACACACAATTGTACTGGTGAATTTATTATGTTACAGGCATAGCCCCCCAACCCTCCTAACACATGTGCCCACACATTGGTATTACTGTACTTGTGAGGTCAAACCATTGGCTTTTTCACTATCTGTAACCCATTGACAATTAAGCCCAAAGCTAACCCTCACATAACCCTTATCTGCATGTCAACCTCCTCCTCTGTAAGGCAAAAATGCCAAAAAATAATAAGAAAGTCAGTCAGATCTGTGTGTGTCTATCCAGGTGGTGCGTCTCAGCCAGAAGGAGCGGGCCCTTGAGGAGCGGTTGGTGAGTGTGTGTCAGGAGAACACAGAGCTGAGCGAGAGCCTGGCCTCCTTACAAACACACCTGGCTCTGCAGGACCAACACAACCAGAAGCACAGCCAACAGGTACAAACAAATCCACATGTACAAAAGCAAGCCAGTGCAAACACACAGCCAAAAGAATCAGCATGCTTGCACACAAACACACACAGCGTGTGTATAAACATACTTTAATACACAAAAGAAACACAAAAGAAATGACATGCAAACAGGCAGGCAGACACACACCAAGAGCTTCACTCGTGTTAGTTTTGCTTCAAAACAAACAGACACTATTATGCATTGCAGTAGCAAGCAACACTAAACACAACGTGGTTGGTTCTATGAATGAATGAGTCTCAATAACAAAGGGATTTCTACTCCCTGTCTGGCTGCCTGGGTTTCGGTGGGATTGTGGAAAGCATTGCTAAACAATCACCTCATCCCTGTCATTGTAACTGTCACTTGCAATTCTGGATTCCACTCTTGTTCTGTTAATGGAGTTTCATGTTGGGCTAGAGGCTGGAATCTGGCAAGTCAGGATTTCTGGTAGTACAGGTTTTTACACTACTTTCTACTTTCTACATTTTGACAGCTTTCTGAAATATGCCCATAAGTAGTTGCACTTACAGCGCTTGTTCAGTTACATCCATCTATCTCTGTTGATGCTAGATATGATCTATAGGAATTCATAATCTTGATTATCTAGTAAGATCAGATCATCTCAAGGGGTGTAATTTATTGTCTTTTTTTCCTGATTCATTGTTGTTGTTGGTGGTGCTAACCTTAGACTTTTGTTTGTGTGGTTGCCTCTATGTATGTATGTGTGTGTGCATGTGTTCATGCATGTGTGTGCCTCCATATGTATTTAGCTAGCCGAGGCGTGGCAGGAGGTGGAGGCGGTGCAGGGTCACTCACAGCAGCTGCAAGCCCAGGTGGATGAGCTGCAGGAGGAGCTGTCACTCCAGGAGGCCAGGAGCCATGGAGAACCGTCCCTGCTGTCAGAGCTGGAGAACAGTCTGGACACCATCAGCTTGGGACTCAGCAAAGAACAGGTACAAAAAAGCAACCGGACCAGAGCAGATATGGCTTGTACAGCCAGACCTTTCTCCACACGTTGTTTTACCACTCCGATAGCACAGGAGAAAGATCTACCTTAGTCTCTTGTTAGTGAATAAATCTATAGCATGTTTGCATCACTGTAAAACCAGGTGGTTGATGGGCATCATCTTGTGTGTCAGTCAACCAGTGTTATTGTGCTGTTGCTGTGGGACACAGAGGTTAATTAGGCAAGATGCAAGGGTTAGAAGGTTTCTTGACACAGGAGTCATGAGTAAGAGGAATTTGCTCTGGATGGATGAGAAATGTAGGTCGCAGCTGGGACGTTTGAATTGCAGCGATAGAATCATGTGGAAATTGAGACAGACTCTTGTTAAGGAACAGGTCTTGTAAGCAAAGAATCAGTTTTACTATCAGGGCAGCTGGCGACAGTGAGATCTCTCACGTAGAGAACTGTGGTAAGTGCTGTATAGTGCAACATGAGCGTACGTCCCTGCCCAGAGGTAGGAAATGCTCAGACTAGCCAAACAATACAGCGTGCTCCAAATTAAACTCATTCAGCCTCGATTGGGGGGCCATGTAACTAGATATTGAACCAGATAACAAAAACACTAGAGCTCTTTTGTGTGCATTGACTTTATCTCCTTACTGTGGTTGGCAAGTATTAGTTTTGGGCACATTCTATTTTAGTCCTACCCACAATGACTCACAACTACTACGGAGGAAATTGTGCACCTTTTTTGACTATTGGAAATGAGTGTTTCCTGAAATGAACACACAATGAGATGTCTCAGGAATGATACCGTTGAGATACATAATCTATACTGTAAGTATAATTTGGGTGAGTTTTGAGAAGCATGTATCCATTGTCATCATAGTCGAGCACAGTAGCTGTACCTGAAGAGTGGAACGGAATGAAAGAACATCCTGTACAAGTCCTCCATGACAGTGTGACTGCAGCACGATGCAGGAACACACTCCTCAACAATAAATGTGTGAACATCCAGCTTTTCAAAGTGAAGAAACCACAAAGGAAGTGTAAAATAAAAATGACAGAGTAGTCTAATTCTCACATAACTCTCCTTCTAATTGTCATTGGCTATCTACTGTTATTGTTTTGTTCCAACAGGAAATTGTGATGTATAACTGCACCCATGAGTCATTCACTATATTTCCTGTTTGTCTTAACGACATTGCAGGAATATTTCCTTGTTTCAGTGCTATCAGTGCATGTTTGCGCGTGTATATGCAGCCATATTGTAAAATCAATGTTATCCAATGAAAATGAATCCATTCAGATTTCTTTACTGACTCATCATTAGATCAATATTATGATGTGATGTATTTCACTCACGGGAGTTAAATCGAGTGACGAGATAGTGTGTACACCACGTCAGGTGACACCACCTGATGTCATTCATGGAGTGTTGTGTGTTGAGAGAAAATGCATCAAGTTGAATAGAAAAAGATATTTTTAATATCTTTAACTCATTTTACTCACCCCTCTTCCTCAGGAAAGGCTTAGAAGCTTTTAAAAGAAGACATGTGAAACACTAGCTGTCCTAATGCAGGCCAAACACACAGTACCAGCCTCCAAGCTACATTTATTGTTTCCTAAAAGTAACTGAACACCTCAGACTACCAAACCTTGGTCATGACTTTAGAAAGTATACAGTTTCATTTTCACATAGTGCACCCTCAGCTGTTTTAAAGTTATTAATTGAATAATTGACATTAAGCAACTTTGCTCCCCTTCTATTGTACTTAGATGACGCAAGATGTGTGGTCCATCCTCCAGTTACTGCTCCCATTGACCCAGGAACTGAATGGCCCAGGGGCATCGAAGGTCGTGGATCAACAGGAAGACCTTCAGGCTTTGCTGCACCAGCTGAAGGGAGTGGCCCAAAACGTGGCCCAGGCATGCTGCCCTCAGGTGAGCGCTGCGTACAGAAACTCACCCAGCTAACCAAATTACATCGCCACAGCGCTGTGACAACATAATCAGACAACCAAAGCTTCATCGTGGAAAACTGGAAAAGTGAAATTCCAGGATCCGTCACAGCAACGAAATTTGGCAGCACTGTCAGTTGTGACATGGGATGGATGTGTGAAAATATATTTATATGTATTTGTTGTTGTTCAAATTTCATCAAACTATATCATGAATTGTAATTTTGTCAGCTGAGTCATTTTAATATGGACTGATACTCTGATCTGTAACACCATTACATAAGTTGGGATAGACTTTACTTCTCAATGTAGTACAGCTTCTCAGTAAGGCTATTAGCAGTAAGATCCATCCATCCATCCAGTGGAAAAGCACAATACTGCTGCAAAAAAGAAGATACTCATGGCCAAGGGATTACCACACATAGCCAACGTTTCACCTGATATCAAACCAACATTTATTAATTTTTGTAGAATTATACATTAACATCTAACTTAGAATTATATCTACCACATGACTTTATCCAACGAGTCATTTATCATATTTTATACTGTCTCATCCCACCTCCCGGAACACAGTCAGGTGGCCTTCAGAATAAAAGCCTAAAATTTGTCAATTTTTGGGGTGGAAGTATTTTTTTTTTTATCCTAGTGAGGCCAATGTATCTTTGCAATTGATAGCTTATGTGTTGGTAATGTTGTTTCGCTAAGCCTCCATAGTGTGCATGTGCGTCTACCAGGCCATGAGTGAACATACACAAATGGCAATTGTCCAATCATGGCTCATAGCATTTGTAGACCATTTAGACCAGTAACCTGAGTTCATCACAGTAACTAAACCTACCTGCCTTGGAGCTCCATACAAATAGGCCAACACTACAGAAACTCATTTTGGTATAAATCTCTGCATGGCAGACACCTGATCTCTTTGTTAACGTTTGTATCCTAGGAGCTGAATCGGGTCTTTGTTGAAAGCACGGGCGATCCGTGTGGGAATCTGAGCGCAGTACAGGAGCTGAGAGATCAGGTAACCCAGTGATGAACGAACACCTCCATCAGGGAGGGTGGCGCCCGTGGCGTCCCATTATTAATGGGTTCGGTTGTGCCAGTGCTGACCTTGCTACTGTCACAGTAATCTGTCTTAGTGTCGTTTGAGTACTTTTTTATTTGCTGACAGAGATTGAGATTCTTACCAAGCTTGACCCCCTTTCACCACAAGATCAAATTGTGTTTTTTTTAACTGTGTACAACATTATTACACTATAATTACGAAGCACTCACAGTAGTATTTTAAAAAGTTAACCCAAATGTGTGGTCATGTGATTTATATATAAATTAAGTCACTATCACAGTGGTCAAACAGACAGCTGGAACTGTTTATTAAGTTCACAAATTGCATCATAGTCTATTGTATTTTATCATATTGTATTGTTTTGTATTATACCATATAATGTATCACTGTTAACTCGTCACTTTAATGCTTAATCAACCATATCTTGAATGTCTTGAATTCATCTTTAAACAGATGAGACTTACAAGATTTACACAATGGGTAATAATGAACTCACGCCATGGTGCGATCGCTACTCTTATCTCATTTACCCTCCTCATCTCACCCTACCCTGATCAGAATATCCAGCTCAAAGAGCAAAATGCCGAGCTGAGGCAGAAGTTGGAGTGCAGACAGGAGCAGGCTGAAGTGGTCAAACAGGCCATCAGAGACCGAGATGAAGCCATAGCCAAGTAAGTGGCTTATTATTTCTCTTTCATGCGTACCAAAATATTGAAATATTAGAGCCCATTCAGTAAAATGGGTGGGTGGATATTTTCTTTACATTTTTATCTAACTAAAACTTCATTTGGGATCATTTAGGAGGTTTTGGGTTGGATACAGAGAAATCTTTGAACTCCTCTCTGATGAACTACGATACTGCATTTCTAAACAAAAACAGTAGTAGAGTAGTAGTACTTTGTTTCCATTCAAAGCTACTGCAGCCATGGTCAAAATCTTTAGTGGATACCTAGAAATAAATAAATAAATAAATGTGAAAATAATACACATTGCTTTCAATGGGGTTGAACAACTTGAGTGTATAGATTTCTTCTAGATTGTGCTTGTGTACGACTGTGTTGTGATTGAAGAGGATTCACCATTTCTTGGCAGGAAGAACATGATGGAGGCTGAGTTGGTCAGGAGTAAAAATGAGATGATGTCTCTGAACAACCAGTTGCTGGAAGCCATCCAACGTAAACTGGAGCTATCACAGGAACTGGAGGCCTGGCAGGTGGGGTCTCTTTATCTCTGCCCAGTTTTTTTTTTTGTCCATTCCATCCAGTCCATCTCTTCTCTCTCTCTCTATCGCCTGCAATCACATTGCCATCTTGCCATGTTCCTCTTTCCTGCTATCGCTGCCCAGCTCTCTTCTCTCCTTTCACTTATTATCGCTGAGTCTCTTTCTGCTCATCTTTCCCTTTATCAAACCCCTTCATAAATATGTTGAATGTGCACTTCCTAAGCCCTGCCATATCTTTCAAAGAAAAATCACTTTTTAAGGCAGTATCTCCAGCCTTGATTGCAGTATAAAGAGACATAATGGATGTACCTCAGTGTAATATCCTCAGTGTGAGGTCAGCGAAAAACATAGGCAATCTTTCACAGCCTTGTCTGTTTGGACGGATATGAAAGACAGGTGTCCATGTCTAGGAGCCCTTCTGCTGCTCAGTCTATGCCAAGCCAAACCATCTGCTGGGGGGCCTGACCTCTAGTGGTTGGATGAATATAATGCAGCATGATGTTAATGTTTTGTTTTATTGTTATGAAGCAATATCGCATTTACAAACAGTATGGCATTAAGTTGTTCACACTGAACCAATAGGAACAGGTGCATACAAAAATGTCAATGTAAACAAAAATGTAAAGTCAAATATGAATAAAATATTATAGTATATATATTCTGTTCAGAGAGAATTATTGACAATTGGGTACATTTGGGGTACAACAGAGATAGACAGAGGTAACTGAATAGATTGAAAATAATACAGCAAATAAAGATACAGCGTCTTCACTGACAATTTTACAGATTGAATGTACAGCTGTGCAAATGTGCATCAGTAGCAATTGTGATAATGGGAGAACAAATATAAAGAAATATGTCCAAATATGCATTATAGCTATTGACAATATCAGATGTACAGATGGAGGTAACACGTGAAAAACTATGTGCAGAATGTGCATTGTCAGCTATTACCTTGTAACATGCACAGATGTAGGTAACATATATACAGAAATGAATCCAAACAGGCAAATGCGCGTGTTAAAATTTGCCATACACAGATGCTAAATGGCACGCAAACACAATGGCTAACACACACAGCCTAATCAGCCTAATGTTCTGGCTCATCTAACTGCTTCCTGCTCACACCTTCTTCCTCCATACCTTTACCCAGGATGACATCCAGATCATCATCAACCAGCAGCTGAGGTCCCAGCAGCAGTCGGAGCAGCTCCAGAAGAAGCCCACCTCCAACGGCATATCCTTCTTCCGTAAGCCCAGCGCAATCTCCTCCACCTGTACGCGCCAGTCCTCCTCCTCCAGCTGGGCCTCGGAGGCCAACAAGGACAAAGCCCAATCCCCCTGGAGGGACTGGCTGAGACGGGGCAAAGGAGCACAGCAGGGCAAATAATCCAGACTGATGTTTCTCTGTAGGGGACTAGAACATAGTGCTGCACCTACCAGCTGGCTGTGGAGGAGGATTAGTAGGGGCAAGAGAGAATGGCTGGGAGAAGTCACAGGTGGAGCACCCGAGCTAGAGATCCTAATAGCTGTATGGTCAGAAGAAGAACAGGCCAAAGAGCCAGGACAAAGTAGCGTTTGCTGTAGAGAGTTCAAGTGTAATTCAATGATGAAGGGAACAACAGAGCCACTCCGGACAAAGACTGGTCAAATGGACACTTACTTACATGCATTTCACTGAGAGGTTGAGCCCTCCAAAAATCATAAATATGATAGGCTGAAACACTAGCATTCTCTCATGCATGAGACTGTAAATATTGTGCCTTCTTTTGTAATATTTGTATTATTGTGAAGCCCGTTATGTCTGACACTATAAATGTATCAATGGTTGTGAGAACACAGTATTTGTTCAGATTATTTAAGATCAAAGAGAAAGGAAAGCACTTTTGATGGATGGACAGGAAACAATTAAATGATTCATGTGTGATCATGGAGAATATTTCTTGATGTATGAAGATAGATGTAAGAAGTTAGATAAAACATTCTACTGTCTGTTTTGCCTGTCTGTTTTTTTTTTATGTAAAAATGTTGATAGTATGAGAAGAAATATGTCATTATGTATACTGAGAAAGCTATTATTTTAGTAAAGACCAAATAAGTTCTCAAATAAGTTCAAAAAGATTACTAGGAGTGGTATATGTGTGTAAAGCATGGCTATATAACTCAATGTTCAGTGTTGAAGCTGCCTAGCTCAAACTGTGGTTTTCTAAACTTTTTAACTTTCACCTTAACTTTATGTGAATAATTGCTGGATAATTTCATAAATTATCAAATAATCCAGTCAGGTTTTATAGTTTTTACAATTTTTACTACTGTTGCATGATTGTTCAGAAAGTGAATAATATTTTATATTGTCTCACGCCACTAAGTCATAAGGGTGCAATATTGATTTAGTAAACTGAAAAGAACAGAATCAACAACTTATGTTTTTAACTCAGACAACATAAAAGTAAAAGAATACATAGTGTTCATAATGTATATAAGTAGTGATGCATGCCTTCCTCATTTGCTGCTCATTTCAACTGGCAACATATCTGGACAGGTTATGAGCCATACCAATAATCTTCCAAAAATGTTATATCAGTAAAATGCTCAATTTGAGACTAAGAATTCTTCATTCTTAATCTGGCCCAGACAGCTCAGTTGGTAGAGCATGAGACTCTCAGTCTCAGGGTTGTGGGTTTGATCCCCTCATAGTGTAAAACTATAACTTGTAAGTTGCTTTGGATAAAAGCATCTGCTAAATGACTGTAATGTAATCTACTTTTTTCCATGTAATGCATGGATATAATATATCAGCCTTGTAATTGTTTCTTATATTGTCTTTCTTACATTAGCAAATTAAGAGATTTTCATCAGAACTTCACAACTTGAAAATAGAATTGAGAAAATCATAAAATTGATTCTATTCTATAATAACAAAACACACCATCGGTTGACAGACAAAGTCAAGTTGGGATTTTGTGGTATTGCTGTCTGAATTCAAAATGGATTCAATTGAGATTGCCAATAATCTACACAATACCCCATAATCACAAAGCACAAACATGTTTTTAGAGATGAGTACATATTTATTGAAAATTAAATAGAGAAATCTGATTTTAAAAGGAAAAAAGATTTTCACTGCCCTATAGCATACAATATATAATATAGCACATGTCCTATAGCACATAATATATCTGGGGGGGGTTGATAGGATTAATGATCAATACCAATGATTCAACGATTAATTCACCAGGTGCTGAGATTGCTGGCTTTCAAAGTTTAATTTCTGGAACATACATTGTGCACATACATTGATTCAATTAATTGTTCCTGCCACCACACATAGAGCTTTGCAATTATGGCTGAATAGTTAAATGTTTGTTTCATCAGACCATAGAATATTTCGTCCATTGCTCTCCGCCACAAAGCCCAGATTTGTTAATTTGTAAAAATTTGTAAACGAAAAGATCCACTTTGACATTATGGTTTATTGTGTGTAGATTAGTGACTAAAAAATGATTTAATCCATTTTGAATTCAGGCTGTAACACCACAAAACAAGTCAAGGAGGTTGAATACTCTCTGAAGCCACTGTAATGCACAAACAGGACTGTGGGTGGTGTCAAGCATCTGGTGGACGAGAAGAGAAAACATCCACTGCTGTACAAAATACCATCCCAAAGAGTGGTGTGCACTGGGAAACATAAATTGGGATGTCTTCTTTATATATTGTTGACATACAGTACTGTGCAAAAGTTTTAGGCAGGTGTGAAAAAATGCTGTAACCTAAGAATGCTTTCAAAAATATAAATAATAATTGTTTATTTTTATCAATTTACAAAATGATAAGTGAGCAAACAAAAGAAAAATCTAAATCAAATCAATATTTGGTGTTACTACCCTTTGCCTTCAAACCAGCATCAATTCTTAAAGATACACTTGCACAAAGTCAGGGATTTTGTAGGATTATAGTCAGGTGTATGATCAACCAATTATACCAAACAGGAACATCAATTTCACATGTAGGTTGAAACACAGTCAGTAACTGAAACAGAAACAGCTGTGTAGGAGGCTTAAAACTGGGTGAGGAACAGCCAAACTCTGCTACCAAGGTGAGGTTGTGGAAGACAGTTTCATGTCACAGGTCAAGACTGAGCACAGCAACAAGACACAAGGTAGTTATACTGCATCAGCAAGGTCTCTCCCAGACAAAGATTTCAAAGCAGACTGGGGTTTCAAGATGTGCTGTTCAAGCTCTTTTGAAGAAGCACAAAGAAACAGGCAACTTTGAGGATCGTAGACGCAGTAGTCGGCCAGGGAAACTTAGTGCAGCAGATGAAAAACACATCAAGCTTATTTCCCTTCGAAATCGGAAGATGTCCAGCAATGCCATCAGCTCAGAACTGGCAGAAACCATCGGGACCCAGGTACACCCATCTACTGTCCGAGAAGTCTGGCCAGAAGTGGTCTTCATGGAAGAGTTGCAGCCAAAAAGCCATACCTCCGACATGGAAACAAGGCCAAGCGACTCAACTATGCACGAAAACATAGGAACTGGGGTGCAGAAAAATGGCAGCTCTGGACT
>OOFE01015260.1:0-10433 GCA_900323365.1 Monocentris japonica | reverse complement strand
AATATTGAGTTAAACATTTTTATTGAACAAACTGGCATCATGAACAGGATCTCAATACAGACTACTAACTGGGTAAGTACATAATTCATATTATGACTTCCCATGTGAGTGTGTCTTCATGAGATCCATAAAGAACAATTCTGAAAAATCATGTCCAATCAAATGAATTTACCACAGGTAGACTCCAATCAAGGTGTAGAAACATCTCAAAGATGATCAAGAGAAATGGGAGGCATCAGGGCTAAATTTCAAGTGTCATAGCAAAGGGTCTGAATACTTATGTCAATGTGATATTTCAGTTTTTCCTTTTTAATAAATTTGCAAAAATTTCTAAAATTCTGTTTTCACTTTGTCATTATGGGGTATTGAGTGTAGACTGATGAGGGAAAAAATGAATTTAAACGATTTTAGCATCAGGCTACAACATAACAAAATGTGAAAAAAGTGAAGGGGTCTGAATACTTTCTGAATGCACTGTATGTGCCATACAAACTGCCTCTAAGGGTATGCGGCTCGGAAAGTAAGTGTCATACACGCTACCTGGCTGATATCGCAACGAAAAGCATTCCAAAAGAATAATACTAACTTTAGAACACCAGAAAACTGACTAAGACTGTTGCATCGGTGTCGGCAACCGGAATTGACGATTGGCAGGTTGGAATGTGCAGATGTTAAACCACCTCTGTGAATATTGATGTGAATTAAAATTTTCACATTACATAATATTCACCCCGACGGACGTGAGTAAGGGGTTCAAAACTTGGCTTGTGTTTGGAACTTACTGCACGGGAATAAAAAATAATATAGTGCACTAAGTTTTGTTGATAGATGGTCTGGGCTTTACTTTAAGTAGCAAGCCAGGCGAGTACCCCTATGCAGTGGGACTATGGTCGTCCAGTATAGAATAACTGTATGTGGATTGTAATTCCACCAGAGGCATCTATCATATATGGTGTGGTTGCAGACGTGTCCACTAGCCCCTGCCCACCCCCACCCCGGAGACTGAGGTCAGAGCCTGACCGCTCCGTGTGGAAGGGAACAGCGGAGATAGATGTCGGGGAATAAAAGATAACACATAGACATAAGACAGCCACAGCTGCGCTAAGGTAACGAATTGCTTTTCCTTTTTACTTTCTATGAGTTAAACCATCATCACGCAGAAATGAGCAATAGTCAAGCGAGCTGCAAAAAAAACACCATCTCAATTTCAACTTAGTAAGGCATTGAGCAGCAGAGCCACAGAATTGTTGGAAACTGTGGGCAACTTCATTGTGTTGCCAGGCTCTGCTGCTGATACAGTGATCAAAGAAAAAGGTCCTATGTATGTGGTGCCATTTACGTATGATGTGTATAACTGGACCAAAAGGCAATGGCCAATTGGTGGGTCATTCACACCAAAGAAAATGCAAATTCTAAAAGATAACGTTGAGGATGGTAAAGGAGATCCGAAATGGGATTACATCTATCTGAAAGAATGTCTAAAAGTGTGGCAATCTGTCACAAAATGACACCCACCACCAAAGGACAATAAAAACAAAAACAAAGACAGTGAAGCTAAACCTAATGAAGAAATTGTATTTGGATACGACAAGCAGTGGCAGACTTCAACATTGCCACCAACAATAGTGCAAATTGCTTCCCACTGGTCAGAATACCAGATACAACTGATAAAAACTTAGCGTCCCCAGCAGCACAGGCCCGAGCCCTACTCTGGACATGGGCCGAAACACAATCTGCCCCAACAGCAACCAAAATGTGTTACATGTTACCTGATGGTGGTTTACACATAGACTGGTTGAGTGGAAAGCCAATACCGCGATGGGAAGGTGATATTAAAGGTGTAGTGAATATGTACCCTAAGAAATAGGTAGAACCTAAGAAACAGGTAGAACCTCAGAAAAAGGTAAACAAATTGTATCCTCCCTGCCTGGTGATAATTGGACAGCTGCAGTCACACAAATCAACAGACAAAACAATGAAGAGAGTGACGGTCAGGGTGACGCAGCTGCCTCACGAAGAGACTCCCTCCCCCCTCTAGAAAGCAGTGAGGGAGAAGAAGAGGATGAGGAAGGGGGGGAAGCTAGGGCAATCAGTAAAAACAGTGAGGCCCAAGGCAAAGGCTAAAGCAGAGGGTAAAGATAAACACTCAGACACAAGGGCAGAAAGAAGGAAACAACTAGCCACTGCCACCCACCAAGCCCCTAAAATAATGATAGGTGATATGGATGTTAAGAAACCATGGACACCAGCTGAGGCTAAACAAATGGTAATTGATGCCCCTTGCCCCCTCATACGACCACAGCCATTTTATACCTGGTTGTATCAGACCTCCAACCTTTATGATATCCTCATCCCAGATATGATGTGGTTGTTGAAATTTTCATATGGAGATTGGTGGCAGACTTTGCCCCTCCTGCAGGTTTAAATGGTGGCTGGGCCCCGGAAAGCACTGAGGAAGATAACTTCAGCAGGGAACAATGGCTGAAAAATGTCTGCAAACCAGCCATATTGAAATGTGCCCGCAATACCGCTGATTTCAGTCTTGTCACTAGTTGCATCCAAGAGAAAGGTGAAAGTCTCAGTGCTTACATAGGTCGTTTCTGCACAACCTGGGAGAGCAATGCTGGGGTGCCACTCGATAAGGCTGATCCACTGGCAGTACAGACCCTACTGAACAGCATTTTTCCACATATTTCACATGCAGTCAAGCTAACCACCACCGGATGGTCTCTGAAAACCTTCCAAGAGATGGTTGTTATCTTACTTGATCTTGATAGACAGGGTTTTTTTTTCCTGCCACTCTCCTTCCCATGCCCCCTGATGACCCTGAAACAACTGACACACATGATTGCGAATTGGTGATCGATGTAGCTACGTCACCGCGCCCTGATCTCAAACAAATACCAATCCCAAATTCGGACTTTGTTCTGTACACAGATGGATCCTCTTTTCGTCTCTCCAACAGTGATTAACATGCTGGTTATGCTATAGTCTCGGATTTCGATGTAGTTGAGGCCCATGCCCTTCCACCGGGCACCTCCGCACAGGCTGCAGAGGTGTATGCCTTAACCAGAGCATGCATTCTTGCTAAGGGTAAATCTGCAACGATCTTTACGGACTCCAGATATGCTTTTGGTGCCACTCATGACTGGTGTGTTGTGGAAGGCACGTGGTTTGGTTACATCTTCTGGTAAGCCCCTACAACATCATATGCTCATCAACAATCTCCTTGATGCTATTCTCCTCCCTTCTGAGTTGGCTATTGTCGAGTGCCCAGCTCTTGCTGGTGCTACTGATCCCATGTCCAAAGGTAATGCATAAGCAGACACAGCTGCTAAACAGGCTGCACTTACCTCTTCCTCTATGGTCCAATCCCTTTCGAACCACCCCCCTTGCACTGGCCCCACCTTCTCTTAATGATGTTGTGATCCTTCAAGATTGCGCTGATGCCATTGAGAAGACTTGTGGGCTGACAAAGGCTGTTCCAAGACAGAGTCCGGCCTGTGGCTCCACCCTGATGGAACCAGACCAGTTTGTCCTAAATCTCTCCTCCATGTGTTGGCATGTGCTGCGCATGGTCCTGCACATGTAGGAAAAGGGGGGATAGCCCATATGATAAGATCACAATGGTTTGCCCCTGGAATCACTGCCGCAGCAGAGTCGCTTGTAAAATCATGCCTCATTTGCGCGCAGAATAACAAAGGACGCATGAGGGTCCAACATGACCATTTACCTGTTCCATCAGGTCCCTTTGTAAATATGCAGATAGATTTTGTACATATGCCACCTTGCCAGGGATTCAACCACCTCCTGGTAATTACAGATATGTTCTCCAAGTGGGTTGAAGCATTCCCCACACGCAAAGAAGACGCTAACACAATGGTGCCTTCTAAAAGACGTGATTCCAAGGTTTGGAATCCCACAGGGAATCAACAGTGACAGAGGTACACCCTTCACCACAAAAGTCACTCAGAGTATGTGTAAAGTAGACTGGAATAGTGTGGAAGATATTTTTTGAAACCCTCAAAGGAGCAATGTAGCATAACGTAAGAAGTGGAAAAACACTTAAGCATAACTTAAGATGAGGAAAACACCTAAGCTTTGTACCAAGGCTACAAACTCACCAAGGCTACAAACTCATGTGTGCTCAAGGTGTGCCCATTCTGATAAAGATATATATTTTTTGGTACCATGGTCAGCTCCAATAAATAATGGTGTCAAGAGATGAAGACCATGGTCCGCTCCAATAAATAATGGTGTCAAGAGATGAAGGTTTGTACGCCATCTGTGCTGATAGCCAAAGTGCAGGGACACCATTAGATACAGCAGAGTCGGCAATTCTGGGGGATTGAGGAGGAAAGCAGTAGGGGGAGTTTGAAGATGGTCCCACCAAAGGAGGGATTAATGAAATACATAAATATGGAGGCTTTATGATCCAGCCTCAGATGCTCCATGGACCAGCTCAGTTTATTTGTACTTTGTTGATTATTACAGTAAACCTAAAATCATATTGAACTCTATTGAATTTGTCTGAGTCATTTACTTAGTGTTGAACAAGTGACAACGTAGAGAAAGCGGATGGAGACCGGAGGACTTCTGGCCCAGCCGAAGGTTTTCTCCCACAATGAATTGGTGAGCCAGCCAGGAGATGCACAGGGGCCTGGGATTTGGATGGAGCTACTGCAGCTCAGAACAACAGTGGCCACTAAACAGAGGTAAGTAGAGCCTATTTTTCTAGTTGAATTACTAGTAGAATCTGAGCATGGTGCTTGTCCGCCCGAGTCACAGACAGTACGTAGCCTCTCCTCTAAAGAATCTAAAGTGTGAAAAGAGTTCAATGTGATTTTGTAGTGTGTACAATGTTGTGAAGGTGCAGAGTTGTTGAATACTAACCCCAGTGTTGATTATAGTAAAATAGAAGAGTGCGAGTAAAGCCCAGTGTGAGTGAAATTGAGTGAGAGTAAAGTCCTGTGGCTACCACGCGACTCAGGTCCTAAGGGACCCAGAGAAGAGGTCTGAACGGGCAGGCAGTCAGACACCTCTGAATACCACTCCCATGAATCTAGTACAGGGTTTGCTAGGATTGCAACCCAATAGTTATTAGAGTGGAGGGAGGTCTGAATAGGCAGGGAGTCATAAAAAGATTGCTAAGGAGCCTATATGGGACGGCAATCTAGGGTTTGCTGAGGAGCCTTTGGATGGCAACCCAGTAGTCACTAAGGAGCCTTTTGGGACGGTGACAGCTGGTTAGCAAAGAGTATGGGTTTTGTGTGTGTGTGTGTGTGCATGTGGAAAAGATGAAATGGATAACTGGGCACTTAATGTGATGATTGCGCTGTGGTTTATTGTATGTACTGTGTTTTTGCTATAGAAGGAGAAAGGAGACCATTGATTAACCCTCGATTGTGTATCAGTGTTGTCCCTCGAAGAGTTAGGTGGGAAACAGGTACTGTATGTGGGAAGACATTGCCAGAAGAGCAGAAGAAGGGGAAGAACAGGTGAAGTTAGAAATAAATTGGGGAAAGGGCAGCAAGTATAAAACTGCCATCACTGCTGAAAAAATACAAATCAGAACTAAGGAATCAGACGAATCAGATGATACTTGGGGGAAAAAGCAGGAAAAATGTGGAAATCCACAAAGAAAGATACCAAAGAAGTGGTCACAACTCCAGTAAAACTGATTATTAAAAGACACCCTGACCACAAAAAACAAATTCTGAAGTGTATGGAAAAATGGAATAAAAGAACAGTTGCAGGACAACAATGGCCAGTAGAGGGCACCTTTGACATTGCCTGTTGTGATGAGGTGGAAGCTAGCATTAAGTATCACAAGGCCTCTGATACAAGTGACAGAAGAACAGGCAAAAGACACAAAGAAACAGAAATACTAGGCTGGTTTGCGCAAGAGGGGAACGCATACCGACAGTCAATAAAGAAATTGAGAGAACTGGTGGAGGAGGAGAGTAGGAAAAAAGAGAATGCGAAAAAGATAACACCTAGTGACACAACAGTGGGACCAAAGTTTGATTTGATACAATGGCCCACGAACCCCCCACCATACCCTGGAGATAAAAATCCATTCAGAATAGGCCAAATGCGTCTGGTCACAGATGAAGGCAGCCCAGAAGAAGATGCTGTACAGATGGAGGGAGAGGTGAACTTACAGCCAATAAAAGGGACAGTCAGACTGACACTGAAAAGCAAAAATGAAGGATGAGAGGAGAAGAAAAAAGAAAGAGAGCCACTCCTAGGAACTGACAGATCAAGCAAGGAGAGGGCCAGTTGGTGTGTATGAAGAAGAAGATCGAAAAGAATATAGAAAAATAACACAGGGACTAAGAGAAGAAGGTGACAAGACAAGAGGCAAGTCAAGGCCCCGCAACACTTCAACACCTAGAAGGGAAGAATATGAAAGTGACAGAGAAATTGAAAAAGCCCACAGTGAGGCAGAGGGCAGTGAGGAAGAAGGCAGTTAGGATGGACAAGAGGGAAATAAAACTAAAGGCACCATGAGAACAGTGAATGGCCGATTGTGGGTGGAAGATGAAAAGGAAGCCAAAAAGAAACAAAAAGAACAGAAAAAAAGGATGAGAGAGGTGTTGGAAGAGTCCCTGAGATTGGCGGAAGAAAGCGATAAACATACAAAGAAAATATTGGAAGAATCGCGGCTCAGACTGGCAGAAGCAAATAAAATACGGGAACAAATGATGGAAGAAAAACAAAGGACAGCAGAGAATGACCCTGAGAAGTGGACTCAAACTAGGAGCAGAAAGAGACTTGGATGAAGGGGAGGAGTCAGCAGGCAGTATCCACTAATGATAAAACAGGGAGGCCCTCAGTATGTGCCATGGACATTCATGGACATGGTGGGCCTTGCAAGCAGATTGCCAGGACTCACAGATGGAGCCAACAAGTGGATCACTGCCCTGGAGGAAAGCACTGCAGGAACGAGGTTGGCTATGGGGGATGTCAAAGCTCAACTGATGCATACAGCTGGTAAGCATGTCACAGAAGACATATTTACTGAAGCAGGAGTAGGGCAGGCGGTCATGGGTCACTCAGTTGACCACATTGGGTTCGGAGGCTTCAGGACAGCAATATGGGCAGAATTGCGAAAGCAGTTTCCAGAAAAACTGGATCCCACCAGGCTGCAGGGAGAATCATTGAAAGATGATGAATGCCCCACGAAATTCCTGCATGCCTTCCAACACAGATGGAAGGATGAGACAGGCACCGCCTTGAACTCCAACACTACCACAGAAAGCTTGTTCAAAATGATGGTCATAACATCTGGAAGATGTTGAGGGATTGATGAAAATGGAGTGGCCACTGTTCGTGGAATACATAGTCCATCATGTGAGCCAACACAGAAAGAAAAAGACAAAGGAAAAGCTCAGGCTCCAGTACTGGTGCAGGCACCAGTAGTAATAACAGTGCCCCCACAGGCACCGGTGGTAACTACAGTGCCCCCGCAAGCACCAGTGGTGGCAACAGTGCCCCCGCAGGTATCAGAAGGCCCTGCTCACAATCAACAACCTGATGTCCAAGCTCCAGTTGCACTTCTCCCACCAATCCATGTGCATGTGAATCAGCAAGGGTGCGGAAGACCCACGCATAGAGGTGGGCAAGTCCAAAGAGGAGGTGGGAGAGGCAGACCGCGATCCACCTATGACAACCAGTCACCGCAACAACAACAACAAGGGTCAAGAACGCCCAACGACTACAGGTGTTGACTGGGACTGCCCAGTCAACCCCTGGACAGGCCCAGCAATGGACTGGCAACAATAGGGATGCCCGGAGGAGCCTGAGGGGGGAGGGATGCTTCCAGTAATATCAAAGCATCCACAAGAAGAACCCACCATACCAGTTATCATCAACAAAAAAGAATATGCCTTTATGGTGGACACAGGCGCAACATATTCCTGTATTGGGAAAAAAGGCTCGAACCTCCCCCTCTCAAAGTCGTCAGTAAAGATGCTCAAACAGAGCCTATACCCATGCTGATTGGAAGAAAAATGGTGGTTGCACCACTATTATACTCAGAGCACACTCCCATTAACTGAATGGGACAAGACATACTATGCTCATTAAAGGCAAAAATACTGTGCACGCAAGATGGAATCCATGTCAGTTTCCCAGGTTCCATTGATGACAATGCGTCAGACACTGTAATGCCATTGTTGACGGAGGAGGAAGAACCACACATGTACCACCCCAAGAGTCAATGCTGCAGTTCCAGTGGGAAAAATGGAAGCCATGGGTGCAAGCAACACTAGGCAGTTACTCCTCAAACATTGCCTCTTCATTGCACTATGAAATATGATGACAATCACACTATGAAGAATGCTGGGACGAGCAGATAAATAGACAATTTCATTTAATTGCTGAAGACATCTTGTTCATACACACTGGCTGCTGCTTGAGCTTGAATGAGTGAACATAAGTCTGCTGCTGGGCCAGCAAAACGTCCATTTTTGTGCCCACTGCAGCTTTTCTTGCTAGCTCGTCTGCAAAGTTATTGCCTTTTGCTACCAGAGTGTTTGTTTATTGATGTGCGGGGTATTTAATGACTGCTAGTGCCTCTGGCTCTTGAATAGCCGCCAACAATTATGAAATTGCCGCCTCGTGCGTGATGG
The DNA here is from genome assembly GCA_900323365.1 of Monocentris japonica. NCBI lineage: Eukaryota > Metazoa > Chordata > Actinopteri > Trachichthyiformes > Monocentridae > Monocentris > Monocentris japonica. Next base: position 1,797 of record OOFE01015260.1, on the reverse strand, counting down.
GAGTTCTGTCAGCCTGTGTGCCTCTATTGGTTCATTGTGCATGTCGGGTCGCAGCTTTAAAAACAAGTCAGTCATGCAGTCATGGGGAGCACCTTCTGATGGCAAAACCATTTTAGCCTTAGTCTTTCTAGCCTGGTTTAGCACAAATCTTGGACTTGTTAAGAGCGCATGTATTTGATGGGACATATACAAAGTTACTGGGTGTCCCATAGTCAGAGTGCAGGCTTTCTGATAGGCAAATGCTGCGGCTGCTAACCCTTGATAACAGGGCACCAGGCCCTGTTCCACTGGATCTAGTTTAGTGCCATAGTAGGCTAATGGTTGCTTCCCTGTGGGGGTGTTTTGTATCGACACTGTGCTAGCGTACCCTGAGTGTTCTGCTACATAGTGGAATGGTTTGCTGTAATCTGGGGTTCCTAGTGCTGGCGCAGTCTGCAGGTTGCCCTTAATGGCTGAAAAGCTCCTTCAGCTTCTTCAGTCCATTGCAACTGAGCAGAATTGTTTACCTGTCCTGTTGCCTTGATCAACGCTCTTAGTGGAGCTGTTTTAAAGGCATAGTCACAAATCCATTGTCTGCTGTATCCTGCCATGCCTAGAAAGAAGAGCATTTGAGTCACTGTCTGTGGTTTTCGAGCTCTGGTTACAGTCTCCACCTGGGAAGGTGCAATAAGCCTCTGGTCTCCCACTAGCTTCCTGCCTAAGTACTCAACCTCCTGCTGACACAAATGTAATTTGTCTTTGCTGACTTTATGACCTCCTTGTGCTAAGGCTTGCAGTACAACTACCGAATCTTGTTCACACTGTTCTTTGGAGGAGCTGCAGATGAGCAAATCATCAACATATTGGATGAGTGTGCTATCTATGTTCAGGTGTTTTAAGTCTTCAAACAGTACTCTGTTGAATACTGATGGGCTCTAACAAAAGCCTTGTGTACCACTGAGTACCTGGTAGAATGTTAGATAGCAATGTATGCGGATCAGGTACCACTGGGGTTTCTGCAGTCACTTCGACATTTACTACCCGCAAGTCATGTACTAACCTGTACTCATCTCTGTGTGGTTTCTTTATTGGGAAAATTGGTGAGTTGCTTTGGGCTTTGAGTCTTTATCAATACTCGAGCCTTTTCAAGGCCCTCAATAGTGGGCTTTATCCCTGCCATTGCCTGTGGTGTGAAAGGGTATTGTTTTTTGTGTGGCAGTTTTGCTCCTGGTTTTAATGTAATTTGCACTGGCTGCACTGATTTTACTAGACCTACGTCAGTCTTGTGTTTTGACCACAGGCTATCTGGTATCTGTCGTAACATGGCTTCCTGGTCTGTGCTGCACAACATCTGTACTGCTGGTCTCTCTTCTAGCAAAACTCTCTCTGCTATTCTTGTTTGATATTCTGATGAATTTTTTGTCTGCAGAGATGTGGATATTGTGATTGGTCGTGGGTGGCCATGTTTGCACTTGTAACACTGGGTGGACCATTGGTCCAAGTTCATGAGATTCATGTCCTTCTTTAAGCATTAAAGTCACATGTGGTGTGGGGTTCTTAACTTGGAACCATTGTGATAGCTGATCCGGCAGGTTGACAGCTGCTGCTGCTCCTTGTGGTCCCACATAGATGTTTTCAACAATTAGATGAAATTGTTGTCAGTTTAGCTGCCCATTCCAGCATTCCTCATAGTCTTCGTCTGACTGATTGTCATCATATCTCATGGTACAATGAAGAGGTAATGTTGGAAGTGTGACTGTGCCTAGCTCCCATTTTTCCCATTGGTGCTGTAACATTGACTCTTGGGGTGTCAGGCAT
>OOFE01015258.1:0-10377 GCA_900323365.1 Monocentris japonica | reverse complement strand
CGGTTCCCGTCAAGGCTGCGTTCTTTCTCCTCTACTCTTCTCCCTGTACACCAACAGCTGCACCTCCAGTCATCAGTCGGTCAAACCTCTGAAGTTTGCGGACGACACCACCCCTCATTGGACTTGTCTCTGATGGTGATGAGTCCGCCTACAGGTGGGAGATCGACCACCTGGTGACCTGGTGCAGACAAAACAACCTGGAGCTCAACGCTCAAAAGACAGTGGAGATGGTTGTGGACTTCAGGAAGGACACAGCCCCACCCACCCCCATCCTCCTGTGTGACTCCCCAGTCAACACTGCGGAATCCTTTCGCTTCCTGGGTACCATCATCACCCAGGACCTCAAGTGGGAGCCTAACATCAGCTCCCTCACCAAGAAAGCCCAGCAGAGGATGTACTTCCTGCGGCAGCTGAGTAAGTTCAACCTGCCAAAGACACTGATAGTGCACTTCTACACCTCCATCATTGAGTCCATCCTCTGCCATCCCTCCAGGACCTGTACGCCTCCAGGACTCTGAGACGTGCAGGGAAGATTGCGGCCGACCCCTCCCACCCCGGATACAAACTCTTTGAAACACTCACCTCTGGCAGGAGGCTGCGGTCCATCAAGACCAAAACCTCACGCCACAAAAACAGTTTCTTCCCGTCAGCAGTCAGCCTCAAGAACAAGGCCCCGGACCCCCACTGACACGGACACATCCAAGGTAGAGTCTAGAAGGGGACCAGGACATGAGCCCATTGGGACTGATACACATACTGACAAAGCCAAGCTTCCTGGCCTGGCACAGGACAAACATATAATAATAATAATAGTCATCTTTATTTATATAGCACTTTATAAAACAAGGTTTCCAAACAAGGTTAAGTGCTTTACAGCTAGGAAAAATAAAAATCAACAATGACAAAGATGAGTAGGATAAATAAGACAGAATAAGAGCGATAAGACAGAAAGAACAATGAGGTATAACACAGTAAAAGCCAAACGGATAAGACAAAATAAATAAATATGAGACAGGCAATAAGAATAAAATAAGTAAAAGCCAAATGTTACAGAAAAGCCTTAAGATAAAAGTAGGTTTTAAGAAGTGATTTAAAAGATGAAACTGATTCTGCCAGCTTGGGCTCCTCAAGCAAGGCGTTATAATGAGTGGCATTTGTATTTTGACTGTTGAATTCTCATAAACATAAACTGGAATGCAAAGCACTGTGAAGAGCACATAAAAATAAAATGCCAAGAGTCTGGTGATAGTTATGGTTTACTCAATTTGGCCCCCCACAACGGGGTACATGTGTGATGGGCACAAAAAGGTAGGTTTTTAAGCTCCAAGCCTGCACACACTGTAGCTATGATATACAGTATATCATCTATTTAACTTGTTATAACAGTAAAAACATGTCAGAAACAGCAGCACAGGTAAGTAATACATTTTCACTTTACAAATCACTCAAATACCACAATGTGTAATCACATGCCCATGTTTTATCAATATTTTTGGATCATATTTCTTTTGTTGCATTAGACCCAGTGGGAGACTCCTCAGAATTGGGGAAAAAGGGACATATAAGATGGAGGTTCTTGTTCCTGTTGAAACATAGGTGGAGCAGTTGGGGGTTGGTGGTGCACTGAAGATGGATGTGCATATGGAGAGGCCTGTTGTGCCAATGGATTATTATAACCACTTCTCATGTCTGAGTGTTGAGCAGGATCTATGTTTTCTGGGAGACCTGGGTACATAGGTGGTTGTGGTGAATACCCTGGAAAATTCATATTACCCGGGGCTACTGGGTATCCATGGGCACCTGGACCTGAATGTACAGGATACGGTCCATTCGAGGGAGCAGAGGGAGGGAAGTCGAAGTTGCTTGCACCCCAAACAGCCCCAGGTAGGTAGGGACCCACAGCTCCACCAGGCTGAGTGACAGAAGTAAAGCCAGAAGGAATGACGACCAATGGAAACCTGACCTCTGGGTCAAAAGCAAAACTGATGTCCAAATACACCTGAGAAAGATAAACATACTGTGATATCAACATGTGATCAGTGAGATGACATGAATATCATATATTACATAACAGTCATTTAGCAGATGCTTTTATCCAAAACTTCCAAGTTACAGTTTACACTAGTGGAGATTGAACCCATGACCAGGCCAGACTATAAACACATACTGAAAAACATGGTCAGAGCTCAAATCTGAGATATATCTATGAATTGGTTTGGAACAAACAGAAATTGGCAATTAATCAATTTAAGTGTTGATGTAACATTTACTATTATTCCATACCTTTAGGTAATAATCCACTGAGATGATGTCACAATTATGAACAGACAGAGCCAGGTCAGCAGGAATCTTCATCGAACAAGTGACCACTTCCTCCGTCTTCGGTGATAAAGTGTTCCCAACCATTTTGCATACAGTTTTCTTGTTGGATTTGGTGGCGATTTTGGCACGGTACCGCACTTCCTGCTTTAAAGTGAATTTGGGCCTCATTTTCTTGGATGAGGAACTGTTGACTTTTGCAACAATAGCCACTGTCTCACCTATCAAAAGCAGAACATAACATCTCAATATTCACGGTGATGTTCTCTTGAATAATCAAATCCATCAGTAATAATGTTGCTGGTAAGGTTGGTAGGCAAACAATAGCAACAAAGTAGTTTATACAATGACTGTACATTGCACTGTATTCTTGCTTGCATGGATACTTTGGGCAGTGCTCTAAATAAAAATAAAATAGCAAATTCAGATGACGTTACCTGGAGCATATGCCCTTCTGTCAACAGTGACAGCCATTTGGACCTGCCCTTTAGAGAGAAGCCCCATCTCTTTTGTCACAGAGCCTTCTTGGGCAGACTAGAATGAATCGTGAAGAAACATTACTCTATATGAACGTAATGCCTTGAATAGCTGAAAGTAAATTCAGGAGAAAATACTGTGCTATTAAATTCTGGATTGCCTCAACTTGTTCACACTTAACACTAGCAAATGTGAAGTCCTTAATAACTCCCAAACTGCTCTTGAAGCTGGGGATGAGCTTTTGCTAAATACTCTGCTCCCCTACACACCCACCATTTGAACTCACTGCATTTGTAGTGTCTTACACACCATTAGCTGACCAATGTCCAGATTGGATTTAGAAGCAAAGTTGAGCTCTGTCTGCACTTCACTGTCCAACCTCCAGCTCCTGGACATCTTTGCTTCAAGCATGTAGACAATCTTACCATGAGCCCCCTTGAAGGATGATGGCATGCTGCTGTGAGGGAAAACCAGCAGACCCAGCCAATTTAGAGGACCTGCTACAGCAAACCCACAATCTATTTCAGAATTATGAAAAAGCATTATAATAAGATACTACTAACATATCAAACATCACAAAATCCCACTTACCCCAGTGGTAGTTTTAAATTGAAATTGTAGAGATGGATTCCTTGAGGAAGTACAGTGTCTGCAAGAGAGATGATTGTGATTGACATTACTTTTAGTGACCAAGGCCAACTGTTAACATGTTAACTGTTGCTGTACTCAAAAACAAGACCACAGAGCCCTGACTGAGCTGGATTACTCGTGTAATCTGTGCTCCACTGGCCTCCCTAGATACTTTGGCGTAGCTCTGGGGAATTTTTGCATTATGTCCAACAACATGTCAAGACTAAGTGTGGCCAATTTGGTGGCGATAACCGCTAATAACACTAATGCTGTCTGGCAAATGGTTGGACTACTAAAAAACGGTCTGTTTTGAGCGCCTTCTTTCCGTTGTCAGCCGAGCGACGTTGCTTTGTATGTGAACTTCTAATTTAGAGGACTGCAGGTGACTGAAAGTAAGTTAGAAAAGACGCCGATTTTCATGACATCTGATAAATGTGCCACACGTTTCAATCACAATACATTCTTTTCTTTGGTGGATTGGACATCAGTAAACTCTTTAGGGGCGAAGAGGAGGTCAGTGGCAGGACAGAAGTCAGGGATAATGCGAAAGGTAAGGTTAATAAAATAGGAACAGACTAGCTACGTCAGCTAGCTAGCAACTAGCTAACACGAATCAAAGATAGTAGGTAACGTTCGCTTGATACAGTATGTCAGTTAGTTAGCTAACTTGTTACGCCAAGGGTAAGTGTAAAAAGTGAAAAGCATAAACGTTGAGAAAAGTAGTAGAAAATAATGTTCACATGCACGTTTTATAAGGGCTGTCTTTTAGACCCCAATGTCATTTCACATACTATGATATTATTGCTGTTGTGAATAATAGTCTTGAGCTATAGCACATAGTGGCCTAGTTGACAGTCTTGCACTGCCATTACACTATACACCATAGATAGTGTTCTCAAACCAGTATCAGGTCAAACCAGTCAACGGTCTCTGTGGTTTCCTGACAGTGTGGTTTCCTGGCAGTTAACAACTGTAGCGATCATATAACATCATAGGTGGCATCATGCAATACCTTATGCTGTTCATACTGAGTTTCCGGTAGAAGACTTAATTTTTTAAATAGAACAGCCTTTTTCGGTTTCCTGTGGTCACTAACTAAAACGGTTGCAATCAGTTGACTGAAGTCATTGAGTTTTTATTGTTTTGGTACTTTTTATTTTTCCGTTTTTATATGGCCTGTATTTGTGTATAGCGTCTGTGGTAAGCTTATTTTTGCAATGTTCGCAATAATATATGTAAACAAAAACATTTTCAACAAGTAGTATCTCATCATTTGATCTCAGATATAGTTACAGTTCCATTCACAGTTACTGTCACCTTTGATAAAGATGCTGTCACTGCTGCACTTTTACCCACTTAATTGAACTAGACTTTGAGGAATGCCATTGCTGGGGGCCCAGGCAGTGCTTTTAGGTCTACAGCCGTGGGGTGAAATGTATTTTTTGCAACATGGCCAGTCAGCTTACAAACTGTTAGTGCAGTTACACTCAACGTATAAATATTTGAAACAATGGAGAAGTTATTTTGTGTCTAGATTGACACACTATTTTGGCCTACCTTGCGAGGTTTGAGGAATTAAATATGTTTTGAGTTTAAAAAATCTCCTGTGCGCACTGTAGGATTTCTCGTCGTCACCACTTCCTGCCGTCCAGTGTACATTCGCATCCCCTTTGGCTTTCACGAAAAGGCTCTTAACTTTGGTTTCTTTTTGTAACCTCAAAGTAACTCTGCCTTTTATAATATCTCCTTCGGAAAATGTCCCCGCTTCGTTGAGAAAATCGTAAGTGAGACTAAAATCCTTTACCGAGGGCATTTTGAATGCATTAAAACACGTCCAATTTAATTCAAAACGAAGACATCTGATTTCCCAGTCATGGCAGTGGAACCTGTAAGGGCGCTTAATATAGTCTGTAGTCTCTTGAAATCAGTCCAGTTTACTGTTATGTTATCTCTGGCCCCACCTGAAGGAGTTGACAAACTTCCAACTTTATTACAACACAACTTATACCACGCCCATGATTTAACATCCTAGTGCCAGAGATTTTACAATTTATTTCTTTTAAGTTTGTATTTGATGATATGATTTTTAACAATTCTAGGCATCATCCCTATAGTTATATTGTTAAATTGCCCTTTAGATCGGATGTCCTTTAACAAGTTGCCACCTGCAGTTTATAGGCTACTAGGCCTATAGCAACCCCCAAATAAATCACTATAATATTCCTAAAGAGACTTACACACTGTAAGTGGTACTCAATAGTGAATAGTGACTGTATTGGTGTTTCTTTTTTTATTAGCTATGGTATCACTGATATTCTTGTAATGGTCTGAAGTGACCTTGCAGTATGCATAGAATACATGTGTATATCTAAGAAATTGGATCAGATGAAATAGTTGATTTGCCAAGAATATATAATTTACTGGTACCCAGGTTTTGCTAGGTTGTAGCCTAAAAGTTGCCTCTACAAAACGTTCATGTAATTTAGTAGGCTAATAACAATATGGTGTGTTGTACAAGTCACATTCACAGATTCAGAGAAAATACACATGAAATCATATTTTATCCTTTAATCCTCTAAGTATAATGATACATCATGTATAAGTGTTAATTTAAGTGTTAGTGTAATAAAACAGACTGAATTAGATGGCACACATTTAAATCAACAGGCTAATGCAGTTCCATGCAAATCATGGGTAAAATAACCTCTTTTTTTGGTAGACTGTTGGCTTCTTAGTTGCTTTTCTTGTTCTTGCTGATATCTCTCTGTAATACATGCCAGTTTCCCCTCAATAACAACAAAACAATCAATAACTTCCTCTAGTGATGACCAAAAATCAGTGGCTGTTTTTTTTGCAAATTTAAATCAAACGAAGGGTGAGGAGGTGGTGGTGAGGCAGAAAGTTATTTTTAAGTCCTGCTTTCCCTTTTATCCCCCCCCGACCTTAACACAGAGAGAAACTAGGTGTAAAATAGACATAATCACTATACTGGCGTGGGTTTCCGGATATCAATTGATCTTGAAAATTCACGACATACTTAAGACATAACAAACAGGAAATCCAGTATTAAAAACATAGATTTATATAGACATAGGTCTAGTTTTTGTTTTTCAAAGTATGGGATGCTGGGGCCAAAAGATAATACAGATAATGCTTTTGATGTTGTGGAGTGCAGGTTAGACATCGATCTGTGCCTGCAGTAAAGGATCTTGCCTACACACCACCTGCCAAGAGATACTTGAAAGGTCGCGACCAGCACCAGGTTATTGTGAGCGAACAAGAGATTTCACGTACTATGTGAGTTGCGACACGTTTCGGGAAACACTCGTCAAATTCACCTATGTCTTGAATAATTATTAAAATAAAATCACGATGTACTTAGCCTCTTCATCCTATCACTATGTTTTATGTTCTTTTGTTCTGATTGTATTCTGTAACATCTTATTTGTCATAACTGGTTTATTTTCAGCTGACTTAGTTGGGCTTGAAAGTCACCTGAGGCATTCTTGTAAAGCTGTACAGCTTTCTATTTCAGCATTATGCATTCAGTTGTCTACATTCTACATCAACTACGTTGTAACTAAAAAAAATCAACTGAATGGTGAATAAAACAAAAAAAAGGATAGTTCTTTAAGCTCAAAGTGTACACACTTTTACATAACATTACAGTAATTTAGCAGACGCTTTTATCCAAAGCGACTAACTGTAGAAAATTCATACCATGTCTATTTAACATTTTGTTATGTAACACAACTAAGAACATTCAAGACAGCAGCACACATGAGTAACAGGACTTTTATGGATTAACTGGGAGTACTGTACTGCATAATAAATAAATCATTTATATCATGTAGTTTTTTAGCATATATGATTTACTTTCCATCAGACTCAGTGGGAGACTTTGCAGATGGGGGGAAAAGGGACATATAAGATGGAGGCACATCTTCCTGTTGACACAGGAAGTTTGTATTCATCATTGATGGCAGGCCGTATGTAGGGGCTGTTGGGGATGGGTTAATCATAGGTGGGGCAGATGGGGATGGGTGAAATGTTGGGGCAGTAGGGGGAGGGTGGTGCACTGGAGATGATGACGAAGATGAAAATGGAGTTGCATATGGAGAGGCCTGCTGTGGCAATGGGTTATTGTAATCCACTCCCATGGTTGGGGGCTGTGCAGGGTACATGGCTGGCTGACCAGCATACAAGGGTGGGTTAGCTGGGAATGTAGGTTGTTGTGCTGGATACCCTGGAGAGACAGTATTATAAGGGCCTGGGGCTGCTGGGTATCCAGAAGTGCCTGGACCTGAGGGTACAAGATAAGGTACAAAAGGGACAGCAGGAGGAGGGAAGTCAGTGTTGCTTGGGCCCCCAACAGCCCCAGGTGGGTAGGGACCCACAGCTCCACCAGGCTGAGGGACCAGGCCAGAAGGAATGATGAGCAAAGGGAACTTGACTTCTGGATCTGATGCAAAGCTGATGTCCAAATAGACCTGGGAAACAGATGTACAATGGAATATTTTCATTAAAACATGCCATTTTCCTTGTCAAATAAGTTTGTCAGTAAAAAGGGAAAATCTGAGATTGATGCATCTCAACAATTGGTTTGAAGAAAAAAACATTTATGGATCAAATGTTTTACACAATTAATTCCAATTGTTCTGCCACTGGACTGTCAGATTGCCACAATTATACCATCTCATACCTTCAGTTGGTATTCCACTGAGATTATGTCACAATTCTGGATGGTCAAGGACTGATCAGCAGGAATCTTCATCGCACAAGTGATGCTTTTCTCTGTCTTGGGGATAATATTATCCCCAACCATTTTGCAGATAACATTCTCTCCATGCTTGGTAGAGCCTTGGGCATGGTACACCACTTTCTGCTTTAAACTGAATCTCGGTGTCATGTCTCTGGATGAGGAGTTGTTGACTTTTGCAACAATGGCCACTGTTTCACCTATCAGAAGCAGAACATAACACCTTAATATTAACACTAAAGCGAATGCCACATAGGACAGTGCAGTGAGTGCCAGAATGTTTGGATATGCACAGATAGGTATTTGAAAGTCACTATGATTCACAACTTTAGACGATCTGAATTGTCCTTATGTGGTAAACCCCATCCACCCATCTGGTAATCAATGCACGTTTAAACGATCAAAAGATAAATACTATTTGAACCAGGTCTGGAAATGACACAGTAGATATATGTGTAGTCTTTAATTTGAAGGTATTTCAGTTAAAGTACAGTCCTCAAGATGGATATTCTCCCTCCTATGCCAGGTTAGATAGATTTATATAAATGCAAACTGTAAATGCAATATGGGCCCCCATTGAAACACAGTCACTAATGGTTTTGTTTGATTTATTGGACTGAAAGAATTCATTTTTTATTAGCTGAACAGAGGACTCAAGGACTAAGAGTAGATGACAGCTAAACATGACTTTTATATTTTAAAGTACTAAATGATTTGTCTATTTTGGTAAGATTAGCAACCCTTTGAGTAAAACAGATCTATACTTTGAATAATGATGGATTATGAGAGTTGCAAAAAGCTTGCTTGCATGTCTAAGTGACTTCAATAATGTGATACATCTAAAATGTATGTGGCCAAATAAATTCTGGATTGGGGCTTTAAGATTATATTAAGTAGTAATTTTTCCATGTAGTCAGTGATTCTTTTGCAATGTGTGATGACTTCTATGAGTCTAAAACTCTAACTTCACCAGACAGAGATGTCCAGAAATGCAAAAAATAGGACAATAACATCAGATGATTCAGCTAGGACTATGCTTGGCTTGAAATTACTGAGCAAGTACGGAGTAGATGGTTGGGGTAAGCACAATACACATCAGTGCAAGCGAACAACGGTTTGAATTATTACTCCAGCTTTTAAACAACATGCTCCGACAACAGCTTCAAGATTAATGTGAACGACTCAACCAGTTATCTTTCTGATTGTAGGCATATAGAAGTCACTTCAAATTAATAGGTTTTAACTTCACTGAATGAAAAATAACTTCTTAATCTGTACATTCTTAATCTGTCCAAATACATTTGCACACAAGATACATTTGTTTCAAGATATGGTGGAAAACACCCTCAAACTGAAGCCAACAATCCAAAAGGTCATGTAATTTCACATCCATGATTTGGTATGTCAATATGTAGCCAGACCATTAATGTGTCTGGGCCCAAATACTCATGGAGTTCAATGTACATGTTTTACTTTAGCATCAGCTTATTCTGATATGTGATATGGAGCATACCGACCTGAAACAGACAAATCCTTTTATTTACTACCTAATGCTTTACTGACTTACTATAGGCTTTGCTCACTATATCACTGACAATACAGTGCATTTAACTTCTATCTTGTTGGGATACTTAGGGCAGTAAAGTTGGATATGACAAACCTATGAATTATAATGACCATTATTACTGTATGCACTATTAAACTAGCTAATTATTTTGTAATATGTTAGCTATGGCAAAGGTTTTCCAATATTTGGCAGAAAATTCTCTTCTTGAATTGAACATGAATTGTGTCCACTAAGTCTGAGGAGGAATTTTGTTAATTAGCAAATTGGGTGACATTACCTGGGGCATAAGCCCTCCTGTCAACAATGACATCCATGTGTACTTGTCCTTTTGAGAAAAGCCCCATCTCTTTATCCGTTGAACCAACTTGGCGAGACTAGAATGTGATAAAAGGGACAAACATTACTTTCTATTTTAGTTACTGAAAAGCCGTATGACAGACCTCTTGCATATTATGTTAAATTGTGGGCAAATTATGTTTGTCTGCAGTTGGTGCAACTCAAACTTACTCATTCAGTGACAAAACTTCTGTCTTAAAACAGGCTTGCAACTTGGATGTGATTTTTTTTTATATATATACACACACTCACCGGCCACTTTATTAGGTACACCTGTTCAATTGCTTTT
>OOFE01015256.1:5252-15252 GCA_900323365.1 Monocentris japonica | reverse complement strand
GATACTGACCTCTTGTAATAACTGTACCAACATAATCCTAATGTAACATGAAAGCGATGCTAAACTGAAGTGAAACTATCATGAAAAGAAAAGTTTGTTGAGATGAAACTATTAAGTGATGGTCAGATGTCTGTTTGGCCACGGTTCACACTTAATGAATGGATGAATGGTGAACTTTAGATTTCATTCTATAGTTTTACCATGAAAAATGCCCATTTCAGTACATGACAAATGTGTATGGCAAATAATAGCTACAGATATTGATAGCATTTAAAGGTTCGTTAAACAACATGAAAAGACAGATCATGCTTGTTGCCTTACTGTGGTATCACCAAAATCAGCTTCGTGGTATCCTGCAGGATACACTGCAACAGAAATCACCTCTTAAAGCGCATTTGTACCTTCAGGCTTTTCAATAATGTTCATTTTTATGTGCTGTTTAATCCTTGATGTGATTTTGTCCCGATTCCTTTTTTTTATCTGCTCTTTTATTGTCTGTGTTCATTTTATCTTATTTTTTTGGCGTGATATGAATAAAGTTATTATCATTTCTAGGGTGCAACTCTCCGCCAACCGCCCCTCCCTCGCTCAGGCAATGCTGGTATGTTCTGCTCTGTAATCTCAACATGTAATTCAACGCAGAACATTTCATGAGAGCGTCCCACTGGGGTTTGCAGTGACATCATTGCAAACATGCAACATACTCTGAGCTGCTGGAGTCAATAGTCACCACCATATTGTGTCATCATGGGGAAAGCATCTCCCATACTCTGGGGGCTGTGGGGGCCCCTAATTGCTTTATGTAATAATACACTGCAGTGATGCACTCTTTGGGGAGCCATGAATGTAAACACTCCCCTTCCTCATCATCCCCTTTCTTCATTGAAACATAACGTCAGCACCATGCCGACAAAGGGACAATTCACAGAGGGTGGGAGCCCGGTTGGTGTGCACGGCGCTGCGCTGACGGACGGACGATACGCATTCAAACGTCTCAGCCAGAGATGGAATGGGGAATTTGATTTTATTTGTTTAACCTTTATTCAACCCAGGAAGTCAATAAGGAACAAATTCTGGTTTACAATGACCGCCTGGCAAGAGGCAAAAGGCCTCCGAATGGGGAAATGGGGTAAAAATAAACACAAGCAGAAAGCAACAGATAACACAGTAAAAACAGTAATGATGAAAAAAGACCTGGAGACAGCAAACAACATGACAAATAACATCAGCAGCGACAAGGAAAGACATCGTCTCCATAGGCTGCCCTACTGGGAAAGATGGCACAACACGCACACAGCCACGCCAGCCACCATGCCTCAAAGTCCTCCTCGGCGCTCTCCCAGCCTAAACAAGCAGCCAGCTGATTCTTCTCAGGGCGGGTTGAGTGTATACGCTGGTGTAGAGGGAGACTGGAGCGTTGGGAGAAGATCCACAGCTGTGTAGGCTGTCGCTGTTGTCCAACCAGAACCACGTAACAGGGGAACATAAAAACGATTGTCAGGAGGGAGGAAAAGTACTTAAAAAGCTTATTTTCTCATGGACGCCCATGTATTTCTGAAATCATACAACGCTTTAAAGGGCCAAAGGATCATTAAACTCACTCTACACTTAATTTATGATGATTGTGATGATGCTGGAAAGTAGTCCATGCAAACTGGGAATTCAAGTAAGAAAAAGAAAACACCCAAATTGCAGTTAAATGTTTTTTTTTCCATAGCAACAGAATTTCTCTGTTTAACTTCCAGCAACCAGCAGAGGGCAGGCTCGCCATAGTGGAAGAATACTTGCATGTAACTGGACTACAGTTGACTTGTCCACATAACACTTTGATCTGTCCATTCGTGAATTGATGATATGGATCTAATGCCAGTGCAGCGTTATGATTGCAAGCATTGCTTTCATGCACATGGCGCGATGCATCTATCCTATAATGTTCTGAAAGCGCTGATACATCAATTCCTATTTTCTCAGGCATGTATTTGATTCCTGTTTGAGTCCTATTTCTCAGGTATCCATTCAAAAACCCCAACGATGCAAGTATCTGTACTGCTCGTGTGTGTCTGTGTGGGAGAGCGAGACAGAGTAAGTGTTATGAGACAGCTAGCACATGTGGTGTGGATCAGGATTCATAAAACAGAGTGACGTCCAATGTGATCTGTAAATTATTGTCACGCTCGAGGCGCTGAAGAACTTCTTCAGTTTCTGCTAAACTCCTTTGAATTGTTTTCCCTCCCAGCTTTTGAGTCCGAACACATGTTGACCATCATGCTTTCTTCCAAAGGCGGCTGCATTCTTGACCTAAAAAGGCCTCACAGTTGGTTTTCATAATCACACTGCCACACAGCTGACAGCAAGATGAGACCTTGTTTTCTGGGCTTTGGACATCTATCACTGCGCAGAGCTCAGCCTTCGTTCTGGAGCTTAAAAACACCAGTGCTCTCTTTACCAGGCGCCAAGTTGGTACTTTTTACCATGAATGATTGAAAACAGGTACTTTCAAAGTGATATTATTCAATATCATGTGATTCTCTTTTTAAATGGTGCAAATTCAAGTGGGAGGCTGCACTGGATGTTATACTGTGCTATAACATGGTATAGCTGCCTCCATTCAGGATAGCACAATGCCAGTACAGTGTCCTCAAATGCATGGCACTATGGGCACTATGGGCACTTTTCATGGATTGCAGAGTTGCAGAGATTCAAATCCTTTCTCTTTTGCAGCAATGAGAATATATTGTGTGCTTGCCTATTCTTTCCATGCCCTTTCAACCCAAAGATGATGCACTATCAGGGTATCTGCAGACACAGTGAGCATAGTCTCACACACTGAAGAAAAGATGTGTCCACAAACTGGTTAGTATGGGAGTTTTCTACAGACTCTTATTTTCTTTACAGAGATATGGCTGTCTTGTGCTGTGGCGAAGTGCTGCATCACCAGAGACATGCAGGCTGTCATACCCACAACAGGTCTCAGTAGGTAAATAGATGAACATTTTTATCAATGACTGTATGGTGAATTCATCCAAAAGTGTCTTACTTCTTGCAAGTTGCGTTTTTCCCCTGGTGATTTTCCATTCGGACTGTCCCAAACCCTTTTTGAACGTCTGTACATGAAATTATGTCGAATTACGTTTAAACATTTCGAGGCAGCTGTTTGTAAAAGGACCGAAATCATGTATGATTAGCTTGTCAAGCCTGTCTCAATGAGGACAACTACTTTAAAGATCAAAGACAAAAGTTAATTGGAGATCGGGAGTCTAAAGGCTGGTGCGCAATTACGCTCGAGCGAATGAATTGCCTTTAATTGATGTGCAATATAACTGCTCATAGCGAAAAAGCCTCTTGAAGGAGAAATTATGATCAAAAAAGAAAAATGCCTCATGAAAAAAAAATCTAAGTAATCCTATAATACACTTTTGAAAGATGCTCCTCAAATATAACCGCATGTAAGTCGCCCAATGAACATAGAAATGGGTATTGCAGGAATATTGTATTGATAGCAAAGGAGGTAAAAGGGCCATTAAGTACCATAAAGTACCATGAAGTACCATGAAGTACCATAAAGTACCATGAAGTATTGAGCACCACAGGGCCATTATGAGTCCCTATAGGAAGATTATAGGAATATTACAGTGATTTCTCGTTCGGGATGTTTTAATTGAAAGAAAGTTGCTGCCATGACAAAACGTTCTGCTAAAGCCAAGACATTTTCTCTCCCCCAAACTGAGATGTTGCATGCTGTTTACCTCCTTGTAACCTGGAGGGTTGAACACAATCAGAATGAGATTGAAAAATTAGCCCGGTTAAATAATGAAGCGTCCTGAAGAGGGTAATGTTTATTTTAAGGTGGTACGACAGTTGAAAAGCGTGTCACACTTGAGAATAAACTCAAAAATGGCTTTTTTAAAAGCGCCAAATGTGTGATAAATAAACCCATTAAAACCAAATCAACCCAAATGAAAACATGTCATGTTCATATATGTATATATATTTTTGAAGCATGAGCCGGCGTTTTGGCTTTTCAATGAGTGCGCCGTGCCTCCTTAACTGAGTGCTGGCACTTCAGAGTGGGGAGTGCAAAGGAGAGGGTCAGAAAGATTGGTGGGTGGGGATATAACCCTTTTGGGAGAGAGAGAAAAAAACTAAAAAAAAATCACGTGTTTGGAGATCAAAGGAGATCCGCTTTGTAGAGGAGGGGGGGTGAGAAAGAAAGAGAGAGAGGGAGGGAGCGAGAGGGAGAGAGAGAGAGAGAGAGGGAGAGGGGGAGAGAGAGAGCGTTTGCAGGCAATGTAATTGACAAGGCTTGCAGTGGTGAAATAAACACGCTTCAGCCCGGGCGCAGCTTCTATTGCACAATTCCGACTCTTTTGACGCTCTTTTGACGCATCGCCCATCGCGCGCACACATCCGATTTCATTTACGAACACCCGATTAATTAATCCTTATGAAATTATGTCCCGATCGGCGCAGATCCAGCCGGCAAGATGATGATTTTACCAAGGAGAGGCTTAGATCGCGTACCCGACTCGGTGGTCCTGGTGGTCTTGGTGGTCACCGCTTCTCTGGGTACCGTTTTCGCCAAGGATACTGCCTTTGTGGAAGTGGTTCTGTTTGAGTCCAGTCCAAATGGAGATTATACTACTTACACGACTGGCTTGCAAGGACGGTTCTCTAAAGCAGGAGCCACTATCAGCGCGGAGGGGGAGATCGTTCAAGTATGTATAAACTACCTTTTCTCATGGGGGGAATGACAAGCCTTAGTTCAGAGCAATATTACGGGACTCGGGTTTTAATATGACCAAGCTGCCCATCTCAAAACTTTTTACCATAGGGGGTTGGAGGGTTGACAAGAGTTGTGTATGTGTGTGTGTGTATATACGTGTGTGTGTGCAGGCTCTGTGAGGATGGTACTAAGCTTGCAAGCATATGCGGTCACAAGATGGCTCCTATCTTGTGGAATTCATTCACAGAGAAAACATGCTCTTGCAGGTTATTTTGTTGATTTGTCGGGCTCCGATCGGAGCTGCTCACCACTTTATTTTCATCCCTGACACACGCGCACTTGGGATTTGCTCTCCTCGAAATTACAAATCCTGCACTTGATCCAAAAAAAAAAAAAAAAGTTTGTAAACTTTTCCATAACATTTTCACAAGATCACGCAAGGCTACGAGGCTACAGCTCAGTTCTGCTCTCGGTGTTGATAGTCGATCCGTTTCAGCGACGCGCTTCCATCACACATGCACTTTTATTCCAAAATATTTATTCGATTAGTTGAATTAGTTGCTTTTTTAGTGTAATCTGAACCGATTTGTAAACCAACCCCACATGTCCCGCCGCGCTGTAGCCGTTACTATGTAGCCGTCATCAGCTGCACTTCCTTTGAAGTTGGATCAATTCTTGTAACTATTTTAAGGCTTTAAACTAAACTACACATAAGAAAGGCGCTCGCTGCAGAAACTAGTCGTGTGTCAGTCAGGCTTCTGCGTTTCATCTTTTATTTCCTGACCACCCCCCCCAACATGTCAAGTGCATCTGGCTGGAGTTTGTGATGGGTTGGACCAACCAGGCCGGCCCTCTGTGATTGACTGATTGGATGCCACTTCAATGTACACCATTTATTCAATGCCCAATGTTCAATCTTGTGAAGTTATATCATCTTTGTTTTGATTTTTTTTTTAAAGGTTTTAAAGGATACTTAAAAATGAGCGTGCTGTAGTGATGAATCAGGCTTCTGAGTTTCATCTTTTATGTCCTGACCTAACATGTCAAGTGCATTTGGCTATAGTTGGTGATGGGTTGGACCGGCCAATCCAGCCCTTTGTGACTGACTGGAACCAACTTCGATGTGAAGCGTTTTCTCAGTGTTCTGTGCAGCGTTGGGTGAGAAATTGCAACAAACCTTATCAGAGTTTATCTTTACTTGATCTTAGTCTCAGGATGAAAGCCGAGTTGTCATGGCAAGTGTGCGTCCTGTGAAGAAAGCCTTCCAAGCCACAGCAGAAAAGTTTCAAGGTCGCGTTGTTATCTGTGTAAGCCACTAGCTGCTCAAGTGTGGGCCCCCCCCCCCTGTCTGAGGAACCTGTTCAGCTGTGTGATATCAGTGGTGGGAGGGCAGGTTGCAGTGCAGCCTGGGAAATGTTGTTTTGAAATGCTGTGAATACACATTTGCGTCTAATCACGTTCACCACGATGGCTCAAGTCTACATTGGTACGCTCCGCCACGCGTCACAGGAAGCCTCGGCTGTGTCGTAGCATTTCAGGGGTGTACTTCCGCAAACCGTCATATTCAGGATGATTGATATGATTTAGGACGGCGAGTCATTTGCTCGTTTGTCTTCCTATCTAGACGCATTGGCACTGAACCTACACAGCCACTGCAAAATGGTACGCTCCCTCGCTCGCTACTCTGAGCGGATGGAGGGTCATGGCTGCATGACAACAAAATCTTTTCAGTGGATGTATGTGTTTTTGTTTTCTTTCAAATGCAAGGACAATTATTACTTTGACAGTAGGAAGATGATATGTGGGCATCAAAGGAGGGGATACTCAGCATAAAAATGGCCCCTGTTTATACATAGCAATGGCCATTTGGCGCCGCTCAGTAACCACACAGAAATGTCGGACCTCAGCTTTACATCGAAAACCACATCTATTTAGGTTTGCTTTCTTTGCTAACATAGCTTGTGACCACTTAGAGGCAGCTTATATTTTGTCAAGCTATAATGAGGTGCAGTTTGTCCAGCGCAGCACACTGACTTGAGTTTCCTGTCTGTTACCAAAGATTTATGAAAGTTGAAAATGAGAAAGAATGACAACCGTACAGTCTGCAGAGTGTAATTTTAAACTGGTAACCATTTCCCCCACTCGCAAATCCAGTACTTGTGAAATAACATTGCACTAACGCGCTGGGAACTGCGGTGTTGTAGCGGATATAGAACTGATTTTAACTTTAATACATAATGCACTTCTCCACTGTTTGCTGTTTGAGCGTTGAGCCTGCTCTTGTTCAGGGAACGGAGCGCTTGATTTGGCCTGCCTGAGGTTTATGGGGCCTTGTAGGCTTCTTCCTGCTGTTTGAACAGGACCCCGAGAGGTTTGCGTTACCCCCTGTGTACAGTAGTGGCCAGACCTCAGCAGGTAGGGGTTGAAATACAAGGCGGGGGCAGGGGGGCTTGGCAGAGTTCCTGAGCAAAGAGGTAACCAGCGTTCCCGCGGATCACACTCCCGACTCTCCTTTGCTAATTCCCTAAAGCTAACACCCACTCAGCCCTGCCCGAAGAGTGCGAAAAGTGGCATGCGCTGCCGCGGCCAAAAATAATAAATTAAGTCAATTTGCTACTTGCTCCGCTCTGAGGGGGGAAGCGTGACGACTCCGATCTGGCCGCGATGCCAAACCCCAGGCTTCCCAAGCCAGTTCCCTGATTGCTCCAATGTGACTCCATAATAGTGAAGTAATCAATGTCTCCTTAAATCATCCTGTCATGGGATGGGACTACGTGGGTATCAATAGACAGAAGAGTGTGTTTACAGCACTCCACTCACTGGAACCGCCCACTGCTTTGACTTCACATATTAGTCGCTGGTAATGGCTGGATAATTGTCAGGTCCCATCTTGCCGTGTGCACTAACATATAATCAAACCTGGTTGTAAACAAATGCAGCGCGTCAGAGTCACAGCGGGAGCGTTGACATGGGTGTGACACAGCGCCATGATGGCATGGCCAGATCATTCCTGGTGGAGGCCCAGATGGGGCTGGCTTCACACTGCCACCCGGTAATTATGGAGTGAAGAGGTGCTGCTTCTAGATGTACTGCTAATTTTATTTCTGGAATGGCCGAGCTCTGCGGGATGCACACTGTTATTACCTCCAGTCACGACGCTAGGCGGTCGCATACTTCACATTCACGTCGTTGTTGACGGCGCACTCACAGTCCCTCCTGATTGAAGAGCGTTTGATGCAGAGGCGAACTAGCTGCATCTGCTGCTCATCATTCTCTATTGTCTCTCCGACGCCAAATCGTCTTTCCTGTAGTGAGATGAGCTGCGTTGCATCGCACCAGCACACATCTGCGTCTGATTTCCAGCGGGGCCGCGCTGTCAGCATGTGAGCGAGGAGCCGAGGCAGGGACGTGGCAGGGGCACCGAGAGGACCAGATGGAAGCCATAGCGTCGTCGGCCAGAACCAGAGGGAATAATGTGGCTTTTGCCTACTTCCTCCTAGGAGGGACGCAGAGCATCCTCCGAATCCAATGTCAGGAAGAAGAGGCTGTAGCTTGCCAAGCCGTTTCCCAACACCCACAAGCCCTTTCACCTTTGAACTCCACCTCCATGCACATGAAATACCAGTAGCGTAGTTGTGAGACTTAGTGGCTCAGTTCTTTTGCAGTGCCAGTTTCTTTCTGACTGCAAGTGTGGGGGGGGAAAGCAGCGGTTTTGAGACAATGATGAGCTTAAATACTGGAGCTCTTACCTTGGAGCTGGCAGGAGTTGTGTCGCGCTGCATTTAGACTATAATGAGAGCTTTAGTGGTTGAGGGATCCAGCGTGCTTTCTCACCACAGGCTGGAAACCCCAAGAGGCCATAATGGGCCGGTCCCAGACGGGAGGTACCAGGGACGGGGCCACTCCCAGCGCCAAAGCAACAGTAGCAGTACACAAACGCTGGTTTAAAAGGTTAAAAGTGCTGCTCGCCTACTTTTTTCCATTTATTGGCTTCGCGGTCGCAGCTGTATTTTAAGTGCTATCGTCTCTTAACCGCCACCCCGCTTCACTTTCATGTCCCAGCCAAAGTAATTTGAGGCTGCGTTTCTCCCCTTTTTGGAATAGAACAGACTAAACTGTTTTTCTCTCTCTCTTGCTCAACTCACCCCCCAACCCTACTCCTTTCATGCAGCCCAAATTCGTCCCGTGTCCTATAGTGCATGTGAATGACTTCAAGGGGCAGCGGCTGCCATTTCTTCATCAGCACATACTGATGCGTTAGACTGTAATCGCTTAAATGCCACCGGAGCGTCAGAGAAATCTTGAAAACATAACCTGTCACATGGACCATTTCTCTACGAAGAACATCCAGGTGTATGACATTGTTGAAACAGCCGAGCAGCCAGTTTCCTGTCGGGTTTCCTCATACCTGCTCCGGCTTTGTTTAATGAGCCAACACTTTCTCACAAACCAGCAGCCCCTGTTTCAGCCTCCTGCCCCTGGCTCTTTGCTCAGTCTCCTTGTGTTTTCTCTCTCTCTCTCTCTCATTCCCACTCATTGCACCGCTCCACCTGGAACAAGTGCATGTTGGTACTGGTGTCCCCAGTAGCTATGTTTGTTTCCACTGGGCTGAATGGCTGAGTTGTCCTTTGATGTTCCACTCAAAGAGAGATTATCAGCCAGCCCTGGCGTCCGTTGCTGCTCTCTCTCCAGTGTCTCGGCCTCTCCCAGGGGGAACCCGATTCCCCCACGTTGCTCTCTCCTTCATCTGCTATCGATTGATTAGTTGTCTGAGCTCGTTTGTGTGAAGGACGTGTTTGTCTTCTGCTCTACAGCCGATGGCGGGGGAAATGTTTATGCGGCTTTGCCCGAGGCTGTGATTTCCTACACGATAAGCCACACGTGGATGACATTCTCGTGTAGGGCTGCAGCGTCTGCAGCAGTAGCGAGCACTACGCTGCGGCAGAAAAGGGCAGTTTTTCACAGTGCCTCCATTTAAGATTGTTTTTGAAACACATTTGTAAGAAGTCAAAGATGGAGAAAGGCCCAGGGTCCTGAACAGCCCCTGGTGTGTCTGTCTGCATTTGATGAAAAAGCGCAGAAAGGGCCACAGTCCATCCCCTCGGCCCACATTTTTATCCACTGACACAGAGGGTCTTGAAAACAAAGGCCAAGGGGGTGAGGGTTATGAAATGACAATGCTCACAGTGGCTCATCCAGGCAGAGGCATGCTTTGTTGTCGGCCAGGAATGTGCTGACTAACCGTGGAAGGCCACAACGCCTGCCCCCTTTTGTTAT
>OOFE01015249.1:3953-24830 GCA_900323365.1 Monocentris japonica | reverse complement strand
ATATTGTCCACTGTACAGCGGGGGACGGTTTTGAAAATGAAATGTCAATCAGCTTTTCCATTTTTGTTTTAACATGGTCATAGAACGCCCATACCAGTATGTGGAAATAAAATACAAATTGGATTATTGCATTTTCATTTTCATTTTCATTTTTACTCAAATAACACATACATATGTGGAAAATGATAATGCTATGGGGAATTACATTTTCATTTTCAAGTTTACATTATCATTTTAATAAAGTCCCCTATGGGCTTCCATATCCGGGTTTTAGGACTCAGCACTCTATGAACACGTTACACTCCCCATCTGCACGCATGTCTCTCATTGGTCACAGCCCAGACGGGAGGGCGTTGCAGCATTTGTTGTTGTTTTTGTGCAGAAGAAGTAGACCAGTCGACATCTTAAAAATAGACCTCATCCCGAGACGTTTTGGGTATCTTTTTAAATAAATTCACCGCAGGGGTTCTGTGGGAAAGTTTGCCACACAAAGAAGCGGTGGGGTATAGCTGAATTTGTTCTGACATCCGTAAAAACTGGTTCTGATTTCATTTTCTTCAAAGGTACGTGTCTTGTTGCTTCGCCAGCTGCGGCTAGCGAGTTAGCGGTACCGTCGTTAGCTAGCGCCCTATCCAGCTGAATTGGGGCACGGATAAGCCACTTATCTTACACATGCAGCCAAGGAAACAGATAATATCATATATTTGTTTAGTTGGTTTGTTAGTTAGTTCTGGGTGCACACGGAATAACAGCCACCAAAGGAAAACAAGCCAAGCAAGCTAAGCATTGTTGTGACCTCACCTCCAGTTCCTATGACCATCATGTGTCCAGATGCACACTGAGAAATGGATGAATTTTACTCAGCAGAGGTCGGCCTAAGAAATTCTTATGTTTTCACTCTCTCCACTGTTCACCCCACCTACAGTATAGATAGTTCAAAGACAGGATTCCTCCATTTGAGGTCCTTGGGACCCCCTGGTCTACCAAGACTTAAACAACTATATATGGCCTACACACAACACCTGATAGAAGTGCAGAGACCCTATTGATACCATACCCTTGCATCACACTCCTATGGGTCACATCTTGTGCTCCTAGGCCATCAGTAGAACTTATTGACTGAATGCAGCTATTGCGCAAAGCCGTCTTTCTGTTTTGTTGATAAATAATGTTTTTTGTTTTGTTTTTGTTTTTAGATGGGCAGTCTGTACCAGCGCTCAGTACCACTAGAGGTGAGGAGAGCAGAGGGAGAGAGAGTTCGGGCCAAGCATCCTGACAAGATACCGGTCAGTATGACAACCACTACTTGACTGGTCTTGACAGACAGGTGGTGTGATATGTAGGCTATCACAGGGTGTAAAATGTGAAAGGGGGTTAGGAAATTATGCTTGTTAGCTTGTAACTATCTCTTTACATGAAGGTCTAGCTCTATAATGTCATACACTATATAATTGTAATATTATGTGAGTTGGGATTATTTGGGTCAATTGGGATTTAGGCACGTAAATGTATTCTGTCTAATTGATGACTGATCACACCTGTGCCTTTTTTACCAGATCATTGTAGAGAGGGCTGCAAGGTCACGAGCTCCTGACTTGGACAAAAAGAAATACCTAGTGCCCTCAGATCTAACAGGTGAAATTCACACACACACACTTAACTTCAAAGCCCAATAATCTAATGTATTTTATGTACTCTGTTTCTCACCTCGAATACTTTTTTTTCAGGGTTTCAGTTTTTTGGACATAAAACCCTCATTCATTTTTAATGGGAGATGATTACTGTTTTCCTGCTTAGTTTCTTGCTTTTTTATCTCCCTGATCCCAACCCTGATGATGATAATAGAAGTTCTATCAGTAGCAGGTCTATATCCTTTTGCTTTCTCTTTGTATGTCACAAGACTACAGACCTTGTCAGCGCCCACTGTTGCCTTGTCCTCTTCATGAAACGAAAGTATTCGAAAGTGTTTGTTTTATGTCCCTCACTGACCGTATCTCTCTCTCTTTCTGTCTCTTTCTGTCTCCTCTTTCTTCCCTTTTTTCAGTGGGCCAGTTGTGCTTCCTCATCCGGCAGCGTGTGTCTATGAGACCAGAGGAGGCACTCTTCTTCTTTGTCAACAACTCCCTTCCCCCTTCCAGCTCCCCTCTTTCTGCTGTGTATGAGGTAACTACACCCTTCCACACACATTCACATGTGCATCTTCCCCACGTACACACATGCACCCTCTACTACACATGCACCCCCCGACTCCTCCCAGGCACACAAACAATCATATTCACAAAGGTTTGCCAATCAGTATCCCCTCTCAATGCTATTTGTGATGTAGCTTGTTCCCTATTCTGAAAATGTCCAGTTTCGACACAAACATTCTTTACTTGTCCCCCTCAGCATGACATACCAGATAAGACCAGAGATGTTACTTTACCTTTTATACAGATGTTGAAATAGCGTGCTAGTATTTCAATGTACATTTAAATAAACACTTGGTCTTTAAAGGCCCAATCCCTAATTGTAGTTTGATGTTTTCACAAACACTGTCACATCTCTGGCTTTGTTTGCATAGTGATTCATTGGATTGATGATATTTAATCATTCTGAAATAAATGTGTGATTCAAGAACAGGCACTATGTGACAGCTAAACACAGTGTTGTGTGTATTTTGAGGCTGTTTTCATTTGTAATATTTGAAAGCAGTAAACCAGGACTGTCCTTAGCCATGATGGACTATGAAATTTCTAAAACGCTTATGTTCCCTCTATGAGTCAAATGAGGTCAAGTAACTGTGTGTGTGTGTGTGTGTGTGTGTGCGCGCGCGCACGCTATAAATATTCTGTTATGATGGTAAATGATGTATTCTTCTCTGCCCTGTTCTGTTCCAGGAACACCACGAGGAGGACCTTTTTCTCTACATGACATACAGTAATGAGAGCGTCTATGGTGCCTGAGGAAGAACAAAAGGAGGGATAGAGAGGGGGAGAGAGAGAAACAGAGACTGTCTGAGGAAAAAAAAAGTTCAGGCTGTTTGTAATGCTCCACACCACTATTATTCTCTATGATATTAGTCCCAATAAGATAGCTACATGGTGGAAGAAGAGCTTGGTAGAAGGGTTGCACACAGGGTTTGCTTTTGTCAGTATTTTGGGGTGAGCATAATGTGTTTCAGTATACTTCAAGTTAGGTTGAATCCTTCTTACTTGGTGAAAGAAGAAGAGTGAAAAGAAAGTTCTTCAAAATGATACAGAGAGCACTCTCTTAATTGCCATCTTTCTCTCTCAGTCATCTGTATTTAATGCAAATAGTATTTTTTTGTAAGTTAATATGAACTTTTGTGGAAAATAAACGTGAAAATGCATAAAGTTCTGATTTATCCTTTTTGCTGTGTGTGTCTGTTTGTTTCTTTGTGTGCCAACTTCGTGGTTGTAGATGTTAATAGAATTTACATTTTACTGTTGTCATATGAAAACGTCACTCCAGTTTGATTTTCATGTTTTAACGTCATTTGGAGATCCTCAACGGGTTGAGAAAATTCTACAACCATTCAGCTTATGAAACCCTTTCAAACCCCACTGAAGAACCTCAAGAATGCATGGCCAAGCTAAAATAAGGCTGTTTTACTTAGTTCCTGAAAAGTTGACAGTTTGGAGATACAAGATTTTCCCCTGACCCCTACATCAAAGTATCCCCATTCCTACATGTCATTTGCATCAGGTTTTTGTTGCACTGAAAGATTAAAAAACAAATTATAGATTTTAACCCAACTTGATTTCCAGAAAAGTTGCAGGAAGCAGTTTTTGTGCATACTTAAGTCCAGTGAGTATGATGTAACGCCTCCTATAAATGTGTAACTGAGGGGAAGGCCAAAGCGAAAGAAGAAATCTTCATGTGGAAGTGTTAAGAGATTGGATGAAGCATATACTCACTGGAGATCTTTAGGTGTGCAAACATTTTGAGCAGCTTTTTTCTTATTCTTATTTTTTCTCTGTAATTGCAAAGAATTGCTGGTCACAACACATAATTTTTGCAAACAGACTAATTGGTATTTGTTTGTCTGGGAAAATGTTACATAACTAGAGTGGTCTGTTTGCTCAACAGCCTCAGCAAGACTCTCCTGGCAAATTGAAAGTAAGAGCCTAAAGAAGAGAGCCAGAGTCATGGAGCTGCAACAGGTGGCCAAAGAGGTGGAGAGCAACCAAGGCGGTGAGGGGGCAAGTGAAAAGATTCTCGAGGCCAAAGCTGAAGGTACAATACATTTTTGTTACATCATATTGATGTAAAATTACTGAAAATAATAATGGATTGGCCACTAATGTGAATAATATTGAGCCAAAAACAAATGGTGACACACAAAAAAAAACGCAAAGAGAATAAAGGGCCATTAACCCATAATAAAAAGAGTTAGATTTTATCTTATGTTTGACAATTCATTGAATATTTGGTAATATATTTGTTTACATATATGTATCTTTGTTTTAATTCAACTGTCTGTATCGCTTCCGGCCTATTGCGCGCTTGGGATTCCTCTCCGAACTGCGCCACCAACGGGTTCTTCCATTTTCGCGTTCCTAAAAAAGTTTTCATGGGAGCCATTCCTTGGCTTCTTTGAGGTTGTCCGTTAGGTTAGGTTGGGCTAGGTTAGATTGGTTGGCAGTCTTGTTTCTGTCTTAACATACTATTTTGTTTCTTGTGTTCTGCCTTTGTTTATCTTACTTTGTGTTTTGTTGTTGACTAGCAAGGTCGCTCTCTGTAAAGTCCTTTGACACGTTTGGTGATTAAGGGATATATAATTAAACCTGACATGACTTGTCCATATGTCTGTCTACATCTCAGAGGAAGCAGACATCTACTCCAAACTGGACAGTCCAAGTGAGGACATCTACGTGGAGGCTGGTCACCCTATACTTAAACAAAGATCAGGTACTTTTTTATTGGACTGCTTATATGTAGCATTATTTAAAGCTGAAGGTACAATACATTTTTTTATTATTATTATTTTATTATATCAATTTATAGACTGTGTCCTTAGGCTCATGTGCAGATGAAATGTCCCATGGCATTATGACAGTGTGTTTCTTACAAGCCTGCCTGTATGCTGTTCAGTGAAGAAGTAAAAAAAGGCAAAAGCTTGTTTTCCATGACACAAGCTTGCAAACTGCAAGCTTTTGTTTTGCTTATTAATGTATTAATACCACATTTTATTTTCAAGAAATATAGGTTCAATTTGAAGTTGAATAGGATAAGTGAGCTTTAGTATTAACTAACCTACATCACCCAATATTCACTGATGTCTCATCATCATCACAGTCTTTTCACTGCAGTAAACACATAACAATCAAGAATGAATCATTTCTCAGAAAAGAAGAGCAAAATGGAAAGGAGAAGCAAAGTTGTCAAAAAATTTCAGTCTCAAAGACAACAGTGTGAAACCACAGTTTGTGGTAAAGCAATTCTGCTGAAAAGGAAAACACAGGAAATATCTCTTCATAATTTCTGTAAAATATTGATTTCAAAAGGCTTCAAAACGACAATTATAGATTATCTTTTATACCATATAAACACAAAAATATGGCCCTATAATGGACTTTTATGCATTTTGACCACTTTGTTTTCAGTAGACTTCAACATTAACGCCATGGCCACAAGTGCTTATTTCGACATTAGTCCATAGTCATTCTATTACTAAGAAAACAGCCATGTCATCACATAGAGGAAATTACATTGTTTCCAAAGGCGAAAAAATAAATTCTCATTTCTACCGAGTTTTTAAAGTTATGTGATGCTAAATTGTGTGTCCCATGCTTTAAGTTTTAATTTAGAGAGAAAATTGATGAAATTTTATCATTTTAAAACACGTTTGACATTAAATTTTGTTCACCATAATAATGACTTAACCATCATCACTCACAGAGCTATGGTTAACTTTGGCCTAAAATTTCCACCCTTTTAAGTATATGCATCTGACAGGGTGGGGCATGCTCCAAATATGGTGAAAATGTTATTAGACATTTCTTTGTGAGACATTGTTACAATTACAATATGTGATACTCTATACACAAATAATTACACTGTAATTAGAGCACTGTGTGTTTAAGTAAATTGTTACCAAGTGCCGTTCACTGTTCATCTGAAATATATCCATTTTCTAAAAGTGTTTTGTAGGTAGGCATGCAACAGTCTACCTACCAAGTTTTAGGCTACCAAATTCTAGTAGATGTACGTGCAAAAGGGAATTAGCACTGCAGAGCTGCGGTGGCATTGTACAAGTCGAAAGTAACAAATTGCAGTTACTCTCATCATTGAGTGAATAGTAAATGGGTATGAATCTTGTTATAACAATTATTTCCTAAGCCACACACACACACACATGCACAGAAATGACAGCTGCCCATCACCTCACAACTAAACCACAGGAACATGACAAACTAACAAGTCTGTCAAAGAGGCAAAGCTACTTTGAGCTGGTCAGAAATGTGTTAAATATGATAAAGCTGATATAGTGAACAGTGAATAACTTGTTTGTGGACTATTTTTTGAAGTCAATCATTTTAGTTTTTAATTAAGTATCTTTTGACTGAAGTATTGTACTTTATATATTTAAATCACATCTATTAAAGTAAAAATGTTGTAGTCTCTCCATTAGAATTGCATCAGAAACTGGCTAATAGTAAATTACATCCGCATCAAGTAACTCAGTAACTCTTACTCATTTTAAACCAGTAATGTTTCTTCTACTCCAGTACAATTTCAGCAAAGTAACTCTTTCTGCTTGAGAATGATATTTTGGTACTCGTACCACCCCTGGCATTGTGATTGACGAGCCTTAAATCTTCATTAATAACCCAAGTACACAAAGGTACACAAATTATTGTCACGTCTCTTCTCAGGTACTCCCTGCAACTGTTGTGAGAGAAACAGTGAGATGCCAGGTTGCATCAAGTACAGAGATGTAACCGGTCTCTACTGAACAGATCAGGGAGTTAAAGGTGGAAAATGTAGACGTGAGAAGCGAACAAAGAGGAGGAGCAGGAGCACCACGTATTGTTTTGGAAATGTGCTGGATGGTAGTAATTGGTTGGTTTAATATCATGATAATGGTCCCTGTTCTCATGCTGAATGTAGGGTAAAAGTTTTTTTGGAGGCAGGGAGTGAAAGTGGGGCACTTTTAGGGTTTGTGTATTCTAAAAAAAAAAAAAATTAATTAAAAAGTTAATAAAATATATTTCATCTTTATTTTTATTTTTTTTTCAGTTGTTGATGTTAATTCCACCCTGCTGTGTAAGTAACTGTCGTGGCAATTTAAGTCAATTGCACTTTGTGTAGTTGGTGAGAGCGGCTCAATAAAGCTATATTTGTCTCTTAGGCCTTTAATGCTTGCAAGCAGAGCTGAAACGACACACACCGGGGTGTATGCAGAATGAGCTGTCCAATACAGTTCATCCGATACATTTATACATGTGACTGTAACTATCTCTACATACACCCATAGTTCAAGGCAGGCAAGTGAAGCATCAAAGGAGCAGGGCAGAGCACAGACACAAAAGGGAGTAGTATTATTGGAACATTCTGCTCCAACTCCCTACGACTTGTCCTTCGGTACCAGGAACTGTTTGTGTCCTTGACGTTTCCCAGCAAAATCATCTTTCATAATATGCAACAGTCGTATCAAACTTTCAGCCAGGTTAAGATCAAAGAGGAAACACACACTTCTCTCAGCTCAGTAGTTTTCCACTGGCTGTGATTAAACTTATGCATACATATTATTGCAGTTTATACTTTAAGCATATTATCAGCACACTTACATTATTATTTTCAGTAACAGTCACAACTTTGAAAATAGTGCCAAATGTTATGCATGTCTTTTGTCGTAGCTTGTAAAAATAGAAGGGTCCAACTGCACAAAGAATATTTGACCAATAACGTGCAAAATTTGTTCTAATGCAGAACTATAACTGACATGACAGTCAATATTACTGATCTATTTTTATTTGAAGAAAAAAAAAAGAGTGTGATCGAATGAGGAACTAGATGCTAAGATGGTAGATGCTGAGAATCTCTAAATATGGTTATATACTGGCATCGTAAACACTTTTCAGAAGATATATCTATGTCCCTAACAGACAGAATATTAAAAACATGAAGAACTTATGTTTTTTGTGTACATTTTTGAGGTCCAAAAGGAAACAGATCGCTGTAGTGACTCGGTTAGCAAGGCCTGGTTTGCTAAAGTGGATTTCCCCTTGCTGCACAATATCTTGCAGTTAAATCATGGATTCATTTAATGTTTCAAATGTGGAACACTGACTACTGTATATCCACCCCTGAAATCTGTTTAACAGTGGCCTGAACCGACGTCAAAACATCAATCACATCTGTTGTTTTGGAGTAGAATGTACTGCTTGCCAAGGTCTATCTGCCTGCAGACATCAGTGCACACACAAGACTCTCTTTCTCTTTCTTTCTCTCTCCCTCTCTCTCTCTCTCACTCACACACACACACACACACACCATATTCTAAAAGAGAGAGAAACACAGCCAGACAAGGAGCCCTTTGGGGGATTGAAGGACAAGCCAAGTCAATGAATGGCATGTTACTATAGCAACTATGCTGGGGGCGTCTCTAAACTGCATTCTGGCACTCAGTGGTGACTCAGCTACGCAGGAAGATTGAACAGGACCGGGTAAACAAGCCTCACAAATCCCTGGAAACATTTCGAAGAAGAAATGTACATCAAATTTTGTCGCAGTTATGATGCAGATGCAAAATCCAAAGACAATACAAAATTATCATCTGAGTCCAAGTTAACAGTTGAATTGGAGGAAGAGAAAGGTAGGCTGGAGCAGTTTGCATGCCTTGATGGTACTCCATGTTGTGGTTATGAGAGTAACTTGATAGGCTGATTTTTTCTTCTCAGACAAGCAGACCAAGGGGAATGTGCGTGTGTATCGTGGTGTGTGTGTATTCCTCAGCATAATATGCCTGGTCCTACTGCTGGTCGTCATTATCCTGTGTGAGAAATGTGAGTATCCATGGGCATGGATCTGGGTTGATGACAACATTGTATAAATAAACCAATGCTGGATTATGTTTGCAAAACCAAAGCTGAGTCAAATGTATAGGTCTTACTGCTTGCTTTGGGATTGTACTGCAATAATGAGTGTCTCATGCTTTTTCATCAGATTGCCTCGCTATTCTTCTACCTTTGCACTATTTCATAACGATAAACACTGATATGGGTATAAAAATGGGGGCCGTTGCACGTTGCACGTTATAACTCTACCCTCTATTTCTAAAACTGCAGTAACGTCAGGCAACAGCGCCATGCCTGCTGAAATGTGCAGCTTCGAGAAGTGCCAGGCTCGCTTCTCCAACAGTCATTTTCAAGGTGTGTGCTCTGCCAGGTGGAGAAATGCGAAGTATAAAACGTATAGAAGGTTATACAACGAGACATTCAAAGATTTATCTGTGTTTTAGTGATAATTACCTTTTCACAACTGCAACTTCAAATGATTCTCAAATGATTCAGAGGAAGTTATTAGTTCAATGTGCTTCTTTTTAGAAAACTGCGTGTTAATTTTTTAAGAAATTTGAACCAAGCTTCAAAATATGTGCCTCTGTTTTATTCTAACTTTAGTTTTCCTTTCACATTGTCAGCTCATTGTTTCTATTTTGAATAAACCTAGAACTACCAGTAAAACATATTCATCTGGATATTATTCACTGAACAAGCAGAATGAAATATTGAGATAAAGTACACTTTTTTATGAATGCATTTCCATCTACTCAGTTTAGTCCATGTTTGTAGAGTGACCCTAGTTGTTTTCTTTGTTGGTGGATCCTGGATCCATTTCTCTTTCCAGACCTTGGCTGCCAGCGGTGTGCTGAGGGCTGGGTGGCCTTTGAAAACTCTTGCTTCTACCTGTCCAGACACAAGCTGAGTTGGGAGGATAGCCACAGGAACTGTACAGCTAGAGGAGGAGATCTGGCTGTCATCTCTAACAAGAACGTTCAGGTGGCCCTGACATCTTCACTCACTTCCTCCCTGTTTCCTGTCCTTATGTCATACCATGACAACATAGTATAATCATGTTGGAATTGGATATATTTTATTTGTGCAAAAATGAATGGTACTCTCTCTTCTAGAACTTTCTGTCTACCAAAGGGAATGTGATGTATTGGATTGGGCTGAAGTACAGAGGAAATCAATGGACCTGGGTCAACAACACTGTGCTGGTAGAGAGGTGAGAACAGAGGGCTTATTCTCTTTGCTGTTTGCTAAAAAATAAAACCACAACATCAATTGATGGCATTGGGATACGATATATTTTTCTCTCTTCTTTGCAGTTATTGGGGCACAGGCACAGCAGGGCTTTGTGGTGTACTAAGTGGTGGAAAACCACCTGAGAACAACTGGGTCCAAGGATCCTGCTCATCAAAGACCTACTACATCTGTCAGCTGCAGCAATGAAAATGTAGGCTATGTCTTTCTGCGCAGAATATGGAGCGCACCAATTTACTGTTGAGAAACATGACGTCTTCAATA
This sequence comes from Monocentris japonica, assembly GCA_900323365.1. Taxonomy (NCBI): domain Eukaryota; kingdom Metazoa; phylum Chordata; class Actinopteri; order Trachichthyiformes; family Monocentridae; genus Monocentris; species Monocentris japonica. Next base: position 14,292 of record OOFE01015249.1, on the reverse strand, counting down.
ACATTTCAATCATGATTCTTTCCACTTTACATTGTATCAATAGATTACAGCTAATAATGCAGCTAAGAAAGCTTGCAAAGCTTAATAAATCATAGACCTGTTTGATATTTAATCAATGAAGAGCTATTAAGTTTAGTTTACACTAAAGACAGGGAGCGAAGTTTATGCCGGTGGCACTTTCTTGTAGCATTGTGATTTACTCTTTAATTGTGAATCTATCTATTTTTAACACGTCATTGTTATGCTTATTGGAACATAATCGGGATAACATATTATTGTGTGAACTGTTTTCAATCATGTCCCACTGATTATATGAGCATTTGATTCCAAATATTACATACTTCAATTTTTAGTAAATGAATGGTCAGGGAGGCTGTGTGTGTCAGGATGGTTTTAATCTTGTATAAAAGTGGTCATGCACCTACTTAAAGTTCGAAAGTTAAATTTCTATGGATCACTTAATTTGACATTCCATATATTACTGCTATATATTTTTGTATTGCTATAAAAATAATACACTCTTCTGTAGCATAATACTGCACAAATAATTGCACCATTGACTAATAAAGATTGCCAGTTGACTGGCAATGTGCTTCAATGTAGCTCAGCAACATAGAATGTTTACTGGGTACAAGTTCAGTATTGTAAGATGACAGAGGATGAAACAGAGGACTCAGGGAGAAAACACACGTCAGACAAGTGAGAGGTTTCCCGTATGCAGTGTCTCATTCTAGACATATCTGATGTCCTGGTCCTCCTCTGACTCTTCCTGCTCCATGTCCAGACCTAAAGCGCTGTGGCGAATCATCTGCCAGCCTGTCAGAGACTTTCTGTTGAGGTTAAACCGGCCTCTGTGTTTGTGTCTGAGCTTTGGGGATCCTGGGATTGTCCCCTTCTCAAATGCCTCTTTCTCTTTTTCATTGTCATCATCTTTGGAGAAGGCCTGGATGTAGCGCCGCATCTTTTGCACCATGGGGTCATTTCTGTCTTCAACCCTGCAAAGATGATAGAATAAACCATTAAATGGCCTGGCCTGGCCTGGCCTGGCCATTTAAAGGAAAATTCCAACCTTGGATGAACCTACACTGTTATATCTCATTTACTTTTTTGGTGTGGCCACTTTCCCTTAACATGCCTATCTACTTCAACTTCACGATTGGTTCATGATTGTTTAACATCGGTGCAAAATGGTGGGTCTAGAAAGAAGCCCTGACGTTTATTGATATTTTAGATAGCTGAAAAAAATTATATTAAACTGCTTTGTAGTTTAAAAATATAAAATAACTCAAATAACTCAATGGGTTGTATCATCATATGACCATATCATGATGGTCATATCATCTATATTTGGCCAGGGAATAAGAAAAATACACCACCAGATAACAAAAGGGGTCTAGAAAAGCAAGGTACATCACCAGTAGCTGTTTTTGTAACAATGTTAAAGTGTTTTAGAGTGGATTTCTGTCCCTGGTGCTGCAATATTGTCCTACCGGAGATACCAGCGCTCCCTCAGACCGTAGTTGAGCCCACACACCCCCAGCCGAGGCCACAGGCAGCGGGGCAGCCTCCTCTCCAGCATCAGGGTTGTGGCCACCACCTACACAACAGCATATAGCGATAACCATGACCCAACAATGCGCAGCTGCACGATGACAAGGTGTTTGTGTGTATTTATATGTACACATGTACTTTTTAAAATCCATCAATATGTGTGTGTGCGTGTATTACCTGAGTCCTCCAGAGCTCATCTCTCTCCTGGGCCACCCTCCAGTGTGTGTCACTCATCATGGCGATTAATAGGTTGAGCAGCAGGATGTAGGAGACCACGGAGAACGTGCAGTGCAGCACGTGGACGATGGGGGGCGTAGCGATGGTGTGGTCCACAGGCAGGTCTATGAGGCCTACACTGAGCTCAAACTGAGAGAAGAGGGTGATGGGGAAGGAGCGATAAGATGGGATAGATTCTGGGTCCTGGGTCATATACACCATCCACAGGGCTGAGAAGAAGAAGAAGAAAGACGACGACAAATGAGATGGGTGAGTATTACTGGTACAAAATCCACATCGCTGAATTCTTCTTTCAAGTATTTCTCATGAGTAATTTTCAGGATTAAAGATTTGTTGACCAGAATGACCAGAATATACTCACAGGTGGAAAAACCAATGAGCACAATGAAACTTAGCCACATAAACTTAGTCAGGTCTCCAAATATGATCTAGGAGGAAATGAGACACACCGTAGGTAAACCGCAAAGCAAAACAACAACTGAATACATCCGCTTCAAAAAACGTCTGCGTACAGGTGTGTTGGTATGGAACAAACTATTTCTATGCTACTCACGAGATGTACTCTAGCATATACTACTGCTTAGATACTTCACATGTATGTCCACGTCAGATTATCCCTTACCTTCTGTATCATGATGACGTAAGGGCCAAGCATTTGAAACCCTCTGGCAAAGAACATGACATTGCTCCAGCCCAGTACCAAACACAATGCCATCACCACAGCCTCTCCCTCCAGCCCACTGGCTCTGAACACACACAGCAGCACCACCAAGCATGCATAGCTGATACTAGTAGCAGGAAAAAAAAAGATTGACAGTGAACTTCTGTGTGTTAGAAGGTATTTCAGACCAGTTTAATGTGTTGACACTTTTCTTGACTTGACTTCAGATCAGAATCAGAGTCAGAATGGGGGTTTATTGCCAAGTAAGTTTACACATACAAGGAATTTGCCTTGGTCTGATGGTGCAACATTTATCAGAAGAAACAAGTCAAAAATATAAAATCTAAAAAAAAACCCAAAAAAAACAAATTCACATAATAAATTATAAAAAAAGACAGAACATATTACAAGATAAGAGATGTGTGCAATAAGGTGCAAGTGGGAAGTTGCCTATTGTAGTGTCTGTAGTGACTTACAGGATGATATGGAAGGGGCCGCCCAGGGCTGTCTGGCCAAAGTAGCGCTTTGCACCTACTCTCAGTATATCAGGGATCTGTGGGATTGGCAAACAGCTTAAGGTGATCTGGATGCATTGGGATGTGTAGCTCATATACACTGCTCTCTAGTATATATATATATATATAAAGATGGAGCAGGTTTCATTAACTGACCTCTAGCAACAGGATGACAAAGGCACCCAGCACACTGATGATCTCTCCTGCCAGCCGTAGATTGTCCTCATAGGTCACATAACTCTCCTGGAGCACAGGTAGAGAAAAAAATAGTATGGGTTAATATTAATAGCCTATTATTAGACTGTGTGCCGTATACAGGTGCACAAACTGACAGCTACACATGCATGTGAACAGCCGCTGCTATTTTTTGTATTTTCTGCATCTAGGTTTTGATTTACAATGTACATGTACATGTATATTATCATAACCTAATACAGAGTTTTAGGATCCAGCAGTGACACACTCATCCATCTGCATTAAAATAACACTTCCATGTTATGCTTTCAAAGCTCCAACCCACATCGAGTGTTTTCTGGACTCGGATGGTTTTGTCCATGTCTGACTCAGTGTAGTTATCTGGAGCATCCTTTAGAGGGCGATATACACAACACAGTGTGAAGGTCCCAATGTACAGGAGATATAGTAGCAGCAGCAGCCTGTGAAAACAAAGTGAGAGAAAATATAATAACAATACAACTAAGATTGTGTACGGTCCATATATTTAAGAGATGTAGAATGTGTGTGGTTACCTGAAATAGTGTTTTCCATAGAGGTTCCATTTAAGACTAACCAGCTGTCTCACAGGCGTCACCTCCAGTATCCTCCTTGCCTGGAGAAGAGAGCATATCCATTGTTACAACTACTCAGATTCACACTAAACACATTCCACACAGCATGTGACTTTCCCATAATGTATTGTATTGTACTGTACCTCTCTCTGGTGGCTGCCCACGATGAGTTCCAGCACCGAGAGGTTGTCAGCCCAGGAATCAATTTCTGTCAGGTCATAAAGGTTAGAGGTCAAAGGGCCCAGACTCCACTGGACCACACGCCTTTTGTTAACTAGATGCTGGAACGCCTGAGAAAGGAGAGAGCGAGAATGAACAATATAAATGAGAGCGAAAGAGAGGGATGTAGAAAGTAAGGAAGGGTGCGGCTGGTCCAGTGAGTAGACAAGATAGGATTAGTGAAATATCTGTTCCACCTCTGATAAAATCATCCTGTTATGTTTTGACCCTGTGTACACCTGTCATCCCTGTGCCTCCCTCACCACAGTGTTGCCCTCCTTGGCAGCCAGTTTAAAAGGGGTAAGGCCACGGTAGTTGGGCACCATGTCCAGCGGCACTGACTGGTCCAGCTCTGCATCACGTGCCAAAATCAGGTCAATGGCCTGACATGCAATTGTCTTGTTGGGCTGCAGAACCAAAATGTGAAGCACTGTGTTACCTAGGGAGACGTTAAGGGAAGATGAGAAAAAATGGTGGAAAACAGAGAGCCATTAATACTTCAAATATCTGACTGACATATATGTCTAAATATATACTCTCTAGCTCTGCTGTTTAAGAGCAGGGGAAGAGAAGGAAGAGAGAGGCAACATTTCCTACCGCGATAATCCTGGACCCTGGTGCTAGCTCCGGCATCGATTACCATGGAGATGATGTCCTCGTTCCCAGCACATGCAGCAAAGGACAAGATATGTTCTCCTGTTGACAAATCTGAATGTCAAAAATATGTTCTTCACTCATCGCAAAGACAGGAATTTTAAGCACACACATGCACACTTACCATAGTACATCAGTCCTCCTATCCTCTTCCTGAAGTACAGGCCAGTGATTCTGGGCGTAGCCACGTCACCCCCACGACTTATCAGGTGATGGACCAGGTTGATGTTCTGATTCACCACGGCGATGTGGAGGGGAGTAACACCTGAGGACGAGAGACAGAGTAGATGAAGACAGTGTGCGTCAGTCCACTATGAATGAACAGTTTCTAATTGGATCTGCAACCATTAATGAATTAAGTGAACACCAAAACACTCCCTGCCCCCTCTTCTTTTTTGTTCTTCTACCTGTCTCTTCTTCTCTACTACCTGTACAACTACTACTACATATTTTTCTTCTACCTTTTTACCTCCTTGTAAGATGCAGAACAACTTTAAGTGTATACATGTTTCACTTGTTTTTTTCTGATTCCTGTAAAAAACTGAATGACACTGAATGTGTTTTCGTGCGTGCACTTGTTTTACGTCTATGAGTTTATGTGTATCAACCTTGGAAAAGCTCAGAAGTCATGGGTTCATTGATGAGTTCGGGAGCTCCGTCCATCAGAGCCACAGCAGCGTCCAGGTTATCATTCATCACGGCTATGTGTAGTGCTGTCTCCCCCAAAGCACCTGGATAAGAGTATTACAACTGCACAGCTTACAACTGACACTGCACTACATTGAAGCAACAATGCAGTGGCGGTTAAATTGACTATTTACAGTTCACCATAATCAGCCTCACACAGCCTTACCTCTCTCAAAGATATTTGTGGATGCACAGCTCAGCAGTTTCTTGATGCAACCAACACTGTTCTTTTTAGCCGCAAAGAAGAGAGGAATGTTACTTGTCCTAAGGGAGGAAGGACAGTACAAAAACAGGGATGTTGACAATAGATATAAGTTAACAGGTTGGAATACTTTGCTGGGCCACCAGTACATCAATAGTTTTGACTATCAATGATTCTGCTGTATTTCAAACACCATCTACTGGCAGTGAAGTAGAAGAAGAAGTTAGAGACAAGTGGTGTCTAATCAGTGCACCTATGGATTTCTTACTGTTTGGTATGGAGCAGGAATGTTTCATCCAACATCTCATTCCATCCTTTCCTGTTCTGGAGACGAAACCTCAACTGGCTCCACCAATGGTTGAGCTCGCTTGGAGCAGATCTGGCCAGGGACGGCGCCATTGACAAGTGATTTGTAACTGAAAGGAACAAAGAAATAAAGTGGGGATGGGGTGTTTGAGGGATACAGAGAGGAAGTAGCTGTATCACATGCAACTGAAACATATTACAGAGTCTATACTAGGAAAAAGAAAGAAAATGAGTTTGCAAGGCTTACCGTTAAAGAAGGGAATTGACACTCCTCAACTTCTGGTGATATTCAATCATTACACTTTGTCAAAGATGGCAGCAACATCTAAAGAATGTCCCACTGATCTGAAGAGAAGTGAAATTCTCAAGGAGTGACTTTTATATATGACAGAAGAATGAGGGAGGAGACATTCAGACAGATGACAATGAATGGGTGGAGAGGGAGGAAGGGCGAGGGACAGACAGGTAGGAGAGAGGAGTGGTCATAAGCAGGTTTACTTTCACCACTGGTCGAGTGTCCCACAGGGAAAGTTATCCTTTGAGGGTTGATCCATTATTAGACAAGAAATTCTTCATGCAGATATCATATTATTGGCTGTATTTTGTCACCTGAAAGTGAAGTGACACTGGTCCAGTCCTAATCCCAGTACACCAGTCTGACATCATCAAGGATGGTCTTCATTCCACTAACTACCACCAACACCTGCATGACCACCATGAAAATTTTGCAACATCATGACAGTCAACACATTGTGGTTATTGTTCCAGGTGAACTGTGAAGGAAACCTGTTTGGAATTTGCAAGCATAATGAATACTGGCTTGTAATTGTAAACCAAATATTAAGGCAAGGTACAGTTGTCCATGTCGCATTATTTCTACATATCGGTGTTGCACTGGATATTTTTCTCGTTACAAAACTATTATTATATCATATGATGTGTTTGATGGAATAAATATGGTGATGATGTATGATTTTCCAACATGCTGTATCTTGCACACACACGAAGCTAGTTTCATTCACAATGATTTCACATGTTGAGAACCATTGATGTGTCAACAGGAATGCTCACAAACATGATAATTGCCACATTACAAAGACCATAATGATCATTTGGAGGTTGGCCACATCACGTCCGATGAGAACATGTTACTTTCCTCCAAAAGATAAAAACAAAGTTAAGGGTGGATTTTGTCTTGTGGAATGGACATTTTTCAGCGGAGGAGAACGAGTAACCAATTAAAGCTGAATTACACATTTCATTGACTCACAAGGGAGCCATTTGTAAACTGCTGAATCAGTCAACCTTTACAACATTTCAAGTTATCTTGGTAGTAGTGTACAGGTATTTTGCTGTACCATATATAGGTCATGACTAACAGGCTGGTTAGCCACAGGATAAACTGGGATTCTATAGGAGGCCTTGCTAATGGTCGCAGATGTGGCAGTCATTTAGTATTGTGGAGATAATAGCTGTTTACCAGACACCAAGCACCATCTTTAAGTACTGTGATAAAGACCAGTGGTTTCCATCGTGTTAATGTCTTTATAAAGACACAATAACACCATAAAAACATGATTTTGTGGTTTGTGTGCCTACTGTTTCTGAACATGTGTCCCAGCATTTCTGCCGCAATAGTGTGTGAATTCAAATGCACCACAGCAAATAATCCATTGTATCTAAATCCAAGGACAATGACATTTCTGGCAGGCCTTTTAATGCATTGCCTTGAGAGCTTTGTAAAGACAAGGCCCTACATTGCAGTCTAATATACAGTACAGTGCACTGCCAGACAGGCCAGACTGACAGAATTGTGTTGAGGTTGTGTAAGCAGCCCTCCTATCAGTCCAGATCTACTCTGATAGCAGCAGCGGGAGATGTGAGAGACTAGTGTCTGTTCTCTCACTACTGCTGATCCTGACAGATCCCTAACTCTGATTCCACTCAAACCTGCTGATCTGTGCAACCTGAGGACCATGAAGTTCATTCTTTCACATTTGAAGGTGATCTCAGTGAGCAAGGAGAATGCTCAAGGACAGATTATTTTGTATTGCTGGATATTCACTGCCATCTGTTTGTACAATGGTACACCAGTACAACTCAGCAGGGAATAGATGAGTAAGGTGGCTGATGACCAAGCATCATTTTCCAAGGACAATGGTACATTTTCTCAATCGGATTAAATAGTATTTACAGTGTTATTCATCTCATAGCTACCTTATCTGATGCTATGTCTTTCCTTCTTTATTTTATTTTATTTTAACTGTTTAACCGTTTATTTGTTGTAAATAAGAATTTGATCTTGACTGGCCTGCCTGGTTAAATAAAGGTTAACTAAATATGAAGCAATATTTATTTTCAAAAGCTCAGACTACTATTTGAGCAGCTTCCATTCATTGTCAATATTGTATACGTTGATTACATCACTGAATACTCTTGGTTATATTGTATTGGATATATATTGATTATTTTTTCTTTCTTGGGGCGCAACTTTTTCATGTCATGATTGGACGACATGCGATTGGAATATGATGCCAGTTAGTTAGGTTTTTAAATGATAAGTTAAAATAGTAATGATAGTAAATGAGAGGCAAATGCCAACATTTAAATAAAATCATATTTATTTTACAAATTTGCACAATTATGGAATAGTGGTGAACAGTCATACAAATAAACACAACTAATCATGTGTGTAGCCTGACACACTGGCCCACAAATCACACACACACATTCACACACACACACACATACAGAGCATCATGTACAGCCTCATATACAGCATACACACAATTTACAGCCACACAGGACACTTACAAAGTATTACATCTCCTTCCTTCAAGTGGAAATCAGATCAGATATTGTCCAGTTAACCCATTTCACACATTCACAATGCTTAAATTACTCAGTGACTTCACTCTAGCAATCAAACAAAAAGAGGCGACGTGTGAAACATACACATAAAGAAGGGTGCTGTTCTGTTTCCGTCATGGATGGAGGCTTGTGTTTGTTGTTGAGGTGAACTCCATAGAATTACAGTATATGCCCATGGTGAGCTCTACTGTCACTGAGATGCCCTAAAGTGTGTGAGTGTGTCTGGATATGCACAGAAACACATCCTCTGTAACTTCCTTACACTTTTTAAAGAGTAAACGTCCTGTTTTCATTGATTTCATTACATTGATTTATTATTATCAAATGCGTTTGTACAATTGATTTTGGACCATTTTGCCAGGACACTGAACAAACTATTCATTTTTCTGAAGTCTAATGACCATAGGCTATTAGGTGGCAAACGTAAACTTTGTATTTTGCCAACACCATTTGGCTTTTGAAGTAGAGAGGAAGTGATATAACTTTACAAATAATTCAACACTATTAGAAAAAGGCTTTGATTGTCTTCACGCAATTCTTTGTGAGGAGAGATCTCCGTATTTAAAAAAACATTTTCATATTTTATTCTTCTCAATGAGGGTGGGGAAATGGGAAAAAGTTGTGGGAAGGACAGTAGTGAGAGGCAGGAATATGAGAGAGGAGGAGAAGGTGTGAGGTAGGATTAGAGATGGGTGAAGAGAGAAGAAGGCAAACAGCAATAAAGTGAAATCTAGTAAATGCACAACTCAACTCCCTGACCTCACTTTGACCTGGACTGCAGCTCCCATAGTGCATCTTCTCTCGAGTGATTGGTAGAAAAGTTAGATCCACTTTTTCACCCTTTCTGGTTACAGTATCAGGGTTATCAGAATATACAGTGGCACTATTCTTGAACAAAGGCTATTTTTGTTTTGGCATTAAATGTGCTCAGTCGGAATGAATGTTGCGCAAACCAGAAACAACAACCAGATGAATCTGAAAACCATTGTAATCCATGGCACGGTGTGTTGGCGGACCTCACACTTCCACCTGCCCCTGCGTCAGGTGGGTTCTGAGTTGCTGTGCTGCGCTGACAATCTTCCTCTGGTGGCCCAGGAGGTTCACCCCCACATTCTGGACATCACTGAAGGAGGGGGATGATGTTTAGCACAACAATTCAACTTGTGTTCTTCAACCTGATATTTTAACTTGGAAATGTATATTAAAGTATACTCACTCCATGGTAAGCCTGCTGACTCTGTCTAATGTGTCCAGGTGCGCCCGTTCAAACTCATCCTTATATCTCTCCATCCTCAGTGCTGTTAGCCAATCACTGACGGTTGCCACTGATGATAAGTCTGTGGGGGTGGGGCTGAGTAGTGGCTGGGAGCAGCTTCTGTAAAAGAAAAAAATGCCAAAAATGAGAGCATAAAAATCCATAAATATAGTATATTATGCATCAAATATAGCATTGATATGTTTGGCACCAAGTCTCACCGAGCCTGCTCTGCCTTCAGGGAAGCAGGGTGTCTGATAAGCCGGTCCAAGGAGGACAGGAGCGAGTCAAAGCCTGGCCGGTCCCCTCTATCAGCCTGCCAGCACTGCAGCATCAGAGAATGGAGGGCTGGGGGGCAATTGTGGGGGGCTGGGAGACGGTACTGGTCTGCTA
>OOFE01015248.1:13817-25560 GCA_900323365.1 Monocentris japonica | reverse complement strand
GGGGGGAGGAATGGATGGGGGTGGGAGTGTTGGGGTTAGGAGAGAAGTCAGTGATCACTCAGGAGGTCTGGAACTCTGACCTATGACCCTATAGCAGAGCGGATGCCACCATGGTGAAAATGTGAGAGGTGAGGTATGTGAGCCCCCCGAGCCCTGGCGGAAACCATTCCCCCCCATGATGAATGGGATGTTAGCATTGACACAAATTGGCCCATAATAATGACACAAGGCCGCTAAGCACACAGAGACAGAGTGACTGAGAATGGGAATTAGAGAGTGAAAGACAAGACAGGCAGAAAGAGAGTGAGAGAAAAAGAAGAGAGAGAGAGAGAGAGAGAGAGAGAGAGAGAGAGAGAGAAAGAGATGAAAAAGTTTTGCAGGAAAGAATTACCTTACCCAGTGGGATAGAGAGAGGGGGGAGAGGCAGATTTACGACGGATGGTATCTCTGGTGTTTTCTCTCCATTCTCCTGAACCCTGGGATCGCAGAAAGGCCCGGAGTTCAGAGGGCCCCTGACACACACAGACAGACAGACGGAGAGATAGACAGAGAGATAGACACACATGGTCTCTGGAATTGTAAGTTGTCCTCTCATTCTCCACTCGGTCTCCATCTTGTTTTATCTTCTCCTCTCCTATCCTCCCTCCTCCCTTTGACTTTTTCTTTCCTCCCCTGTGCTTGACTCCTACTCTCCTCTCCTCTCTGAGTCCCAGGAAGTGTTCGCATCCAGGCCCCACATACAGTATACTGCTAAAAATAGCCAGCGAGTTCCCAGGCTGAATCAGGAGAAAGCTGCGGCATCCCTTTTTATAGCTTCGGCATGACACAGCATGTAGATGCATCCTTCTTTTTTCCCCTTCCACCAAAAGAAGGCATCCCTCTGTCTTTTAGGAAACACATGTATTAGATTAGGCCAGTTGGGAGGCAAGGGTCACACTCCTGTCAGTAATTGAAATGTGATTATGTATGAGCTAACATGATTACAGGGGTGAGGGGTTGGTGTGGGGGGGGGTGATTGAAAGGTGAATGCTGGCCTGTGATGTGCCTCTGCTCCCTTATTCCGCAGTGGACATTCCAGAGGTAATGGAACATGAATGAATCCCCCTTCATACAGATGGGAAATGGCCAAAAGTTGGCCGAGAGGGGAATGTACGAGAGAGAACCGTAGGTTATGGATATTCCTCACAGGTCCCTGAAGAAGGGAAGGGGACATCACTCATGCACTGTGGAATTTCATGCCCTTACCTTTGCTGACTTTATCTTATCCCTGCAAATAGTATATGTCAAGAAAACATTGGAAACCACTTAGTTACTACCAATCGCATTGTGTGCAGAGTATATAGACCCACATCCATGTGCATATACAGTATATATACAGTATACATTTATGATTACTGGTAAAAGCAAACCTGTGTTTATGCTAGATAAAGGCAGGAGAAACAGCCTTCAGATGCTTATAAATCACTAACGGGATGAAAGAGAAGGACCCATTCACCTTATTGACACAGGATCCTCAAAGCCACAATTTGATTCTGAAAAAATGTCTGAAATGTCTTTCGTTTCATTCAGTTGGCATGCCAACAGCCATGTCTGTTTTGAAAGAGCATTGGTTGGGACTACAAGAAACTTCTTAAGAATTCTTCAAGAATTCTCTTTTTTGCTATGGCTTTCTTAAGAGGCTTCAACTCGCCTGATCAGTTTATTCCTTCATGAGCTCTTTGATGAACTTGCATTCAAATCTCACTGATAAATGTCCATGGCAATGTCCTGAATAATTTGCTGTCAAATACTAGTTGACATGAAGTTACAACTGACAGGTATCGTGATGCATTGGTGCAAAAAGCAAACTATTGCCAAGAAGGTAAAACAACAGCTGTAGATACTGGTGTGTGTGTGTGCATGTGTGTGCGTGTGCGTGTGTGTGTGAGACAACTATCGCAGCATGCATATAGATGTGTTTACATGCGTGCACGTGAAGGAGCAATTCGATTATGCCTTATAGTTTTGCAACATAAGAGTTGCACCTGATTAGCCTGATGCCACCTTCCCCATCAGAGCTCAGGTTCGCATTGCTCTAGATGTGGCGCAAGGTGATGCTTTTGCTCATATCCGGTGCTGTGAGAACCATTACCTCTAGCAGACATTTGTAGCAGTCTTCTCAACTGGGTAAGAACAAATGTCACATTTCCAAGCCCAGAGACACGGGATGCGCCCGCAAAGGTAGATACTCTGATAAGAATAAACCCATTACAATCTGCCAGGCAACAAACAGGTGCGACCAACATACACAGGAACTGGTCGTTTCTAAAATACCCTGAAACGAGTTTGTCTCCTCCAGCTGTCTTCAGTGTTCCATGTTTTGTTTAGTCAAAGTCAGTCTGTTAAGTTACAGTACTTCACTCACAGTTCAATAAGGATGGTGTGTCATGAGCAGGAGTGGAATCCCCTTGTGGATTAATATACAATGAGCAAATCTCCAACATTTGTATACGCGTTGAAGCAGCGTTGCTATAAGTTTATTTATATAGCCCTTTATCACAAACAAGCCTCAAAGGACTTTACAGGCCAAACTAGGACAAGCTGATAGACAATCAGAATTATGAAATTATCAATCAATTATGACAATTAAGATGGTTACAGAATACGATCAGAACAAAAGCACATAAAAGCAGAGGTAGAAGAGGACTGAAAGGATTTAACAGAGAAGAGGACATAGCAAGCCTACATAATCTACCTAAAGTAGCCTAACCTGGTCGGCACCACCAGCCTACGGCCTCTATGAAGACCTTCCGCGTGGCAATTCAAAGGGGCTCCTCCCACCAGGACAGCTAGGCGTGCATTAGATGACAGGACAAAATATAGTCCAGGCCATATAGTTCTGTATGTATAGTTCAAAAGAATAGTTCAGTATCCTAGGGCCGCTATAGTTCAGCGTATGTAGTTCAGGCCATATATGTCCGTGTCCTCAGTCGACCAGATAGATTGGTGTACATAGATCAGTGTCTGCATTGCTCCACAATGCAGCACTGTGACAAGAGATGTTGCATTTTGCAAATACCCAGAAACGAGTTTGTCTCCTCCAGCTGTCATCTGTGTTCCATGTTTTGATTGGGCCAATTTGTGACAAGAGATGTTGCATTTTGCATAAGGGGCGCGACTTTGTCTCCACCGGCCATGACAGCTAGCACTACCGCTATCGCTCTCGATATTCAGAGGATATCAAATGTTTGTCTTTAAGGCATTTTGGGGAATGTAGGAAATCACTAATTGAAGTAGGCAAGGCAGGTTGAAGGAAAGTGGGAACACAGGTAAATTCCAACACTTCATCCCAAAATAACTCCTGGAATGCGTTGAACATCACAGACTGATGATATATAACATGCAGTTCTGTGTAAGAATATCTGAGGGTGGAATTTTCCTCTAAGATCAGTACCTTTAAATACCTTTAAAAGTTTCCATGTTTTTTTTAATACACTTAATAGCTGTAAAAAACTATTTTCCAGATATGCCTTAGGTTTTTTAATATATATTTTAGTAATTTAGCAGATATCTTTTAACATCCACCTAAAAATAGTCTAATCTCAAGAGCTTTATTAACTTCGAATTGCAATAAATGTAGGAATTTTCCAGCAAAACCAAGAACAGAGATCAGATGGCATTTGTTTTTACCATAGCACAGTAACAACTGCTTTCTCTGGTGTCCACAAATAATCAATTAGTGCCTAATGAGTCATGCTGTTATTTGTCTGCCATGTCAGGCAGCATGTGATTTGTTTTATCTGAATGGCATCTCGTGTAAATATACAAAGACAGCAACAGAAATGCAAGCAAGCAGGGGTGTTTGATTCTTCAGCCCACGCAACATCCGCTATTGTTCAAACTTTATCCCCTATAGCTGTTGTGTCTGAGGTAGAGACAGTAATCACACCACCCTCCCCACTGAAGGCTTTCTCTGCCATCATTCACATAACTGCATTCTGGCCTGTGATGCTGTTTCCCTCCCAAATAAACCCAAACAGTGTCACAGGACTGGAATGGTGGGAGGGAGCGATCAGAGTCCTGGTCAGGATTCAGATTTTGACACAATTCCTCACACAAGGAAAGTCTTTCAGCAACGCCACTATCACTAATGTATCTTTTTAAGCTACATTTCATCAAATAAAAGCATGAGAGAATAACACGTTTAGCTCCCAAATGCTCAATCTTTGAAGTTCCTTTGAAATGATTTCTGTTTTAGTTTTGCGAAACAAGTAACAGGACCGGGGTTCTGCAGCTTTTGGTAGCGGTTCCATTTGTCAATAAGTATCAATCAAGTGCAGGAGACTCTCATTCATTTGAAATATCCAAACTGACTTTTCAGTCATACAAACATTTCACTGATTCAAACAAACTCCACTTTGTTGAGTTCAGATTAGTGAGGCTCCTCCTATAAAATGAAGAAAAGAAAAATAAAAAGCACTGCAGCGTCTGTTAAGTTGATAGTATCAAAAAAGGTGCTCTTTGGAATAAAATGACAAATATTTTGGCAATGACTTCTATTTAGGAGTAACAGTAAATGAAGTGGAAAGGAAGAGTCACTTTCCAAATAAGGCACAGCTTTGTGAAGTGAAAACGATTCAAAAGCCTCTATTTACTGTAGATGATTTACCATCACGTTGTAGCCTCCATGCCGTTACCAGGGTATGAGGGCATGATGAAAGCACTTCTGTTTGCCATCTAAATAAAGGCTTTTTAAATCTTCTTCACTTCATAAAGTCCTCCCTTGGCTATTTGGGGAATGGCTTTTCTTTGTCACTGTTTTCATTGTTTTTATTTGAAATGAAAGCCATTGCAATTTTTCAGCATGCATCAATTCTCCTATATTATTTGAGTCACATTCTAATTTCAATTTTTCACGATGAATCAGACAGCTTCCTAAACAAGGTATTCTGCCACAAAGCCTTATCCCTGGCTATTACATCAAGTTACATGTCAGGGAAAATGTTTCATTTCATTGAATCGCAGTAAATCTTAAGCATTGGCGTCTCATTCCCCCACAATAAGTTGCCAATATTGTGCAGCCCTACAACCAATTCTCCTCGATGTCCCCGAAAGAGCCTCACAACGTGGAATCTGACTTTACCAAATCAACGCCACCCCACCCACCCAGTTGGCCAAGCCTGTGTGCTTTATCATAGGATGTACATTAGATACAGACACTCTGACCCCTACCACTGACTGTAGACTGCAGATTACTGGAGGTGGGCCTCTTTCTTTCCTACTCTCATTTATCTTTCTTTCACCTCCCTCTGCTATTTCATTCTTTCACCCCCCTGTCTCTCTTTCTCTCTCTCCCTCTCTCTCTCCCTCTCTCCTCTCTCTCTGTAATGTCTCAGCTGTTCCCCAGGCAGGGCTCTCTGAGTGAGTGCCTGCTCTGTTATGGGTTCATTGGGCTGGTATGCAGCAGGAATCTTTGGATCAAGGTAATTTCACACTGTTCAACTTTTTCCCAGGCTGTTAAGCTTCCCTTTACCTTTGTGCCACTCAGAGAGCGAGATAGGGAGCGACACATGTAGCCGTTAAACACACACAGTGGCTCAGGGCTGACGCCACCAGCGGGGCCAAGGGAAAGACTTGAAAGATATGGCCTATAAATTACAGTCCGACACCTCAGTTTCCCAAAAGGATCAGATTATTGCAGCCTGATCCAAAGTGGTGGGGAGGATGGTGCACATTCATGTGTGGTGCTGTAATGAAGCAGAGGGCAGTTCTTGCTACACTTCTGGCAGGAGAGCCACTCTGGTGGGCCCCCCTCATTTGTCTCTATCACTGATCACTAAGATCGGATACCCTGTGTGTGTGTGTGTGTGTGTGTGTGTGTGGTCAAGTGCCTATCTGTCTCCCTGTCCACCCATTTCAATGTGCATATTGCATATGTGTACACACGTGCACAAGTTTATCCGTTTATCAGGTCAAAAAGATCAGGTGCCATGTGTCTGCGTTCTGTCGCTGCATCTGCATTGGTATCTTCTCTTCCCACTCACACGTGCGTTATTGCTTTATTAAGCTCCTCTTCCAAAACCAAAGCACTTGATGTTATTATTAGTGACAGCAGATGAGTGAGCACCTGATGCAGTTGGAGCAGGAGGGAAATACAGTATAATTGTTTAAGTAATCTTGTTCTCATCTCTGCATACGCTTTAACACCCTATATACCATCTGTTACCATCTGCAGAAGAGA
Source organism: Monocentris japonica (assembly GCA_900323365.1). Classification (NCBI taxonomy): domain Eukaryota; kingdom Metazoa; phylum Chordata; class Actinopteri; order Trachichthyiformes; family Monocentridae; genus Monocentris; species Monocentris japonica. The sequence continues at coordinate 19,340 of OOFE01015248.1, read as the reverse complement.
TGGGGAAACAAGGGCAACAGTGGCACTACAATATGTAAGTGCATGCATGTAGATGTAGGCTGCTATGTGTTCACTATATACTTGACAAGTAATAATAATAACCACTAATGCTAAGACTTTTTAAAAGTTTAAATCAATTATATCAAGTCCCAATTTGGGGTGTTTTTGGGAAGTATATGGTTAAATTCCTTCACGTTTGCAAACCTCTCCATCTGTTTGACAAACTCAGTGCAAATAGGCAGGTTTTCTTTTGTTCCTTATTGGGAGCGGTATGTGAATCATAGATTACACAAGCTTTGCATGAATGACTTCACTTAAAGTTGATTTTGTTGGGGTTATTCTGTGGCAAGTGCCAGCAGTTCAGTCGCTCATGCAATGCAATGCGCCGTGCAAAAATGGCACTTGTCTCATCGCTTATCCCTTCGCGTAGCTGTGCTGTTCATAGTCAATTATTTGTAATGAGGTGTGTTTATTTTTCTGCCGGGTTTCTGAGGCATTATACCTACGCTAGTTTAATGGGCATGATCCTCGCAGTAAGCTTTATTGATAAGTCCTGGCCATGAGATCTCTTTGACCTCAAGCCCAGTGTGTTTTAGTCTGGGCTTGTTGTGGTCCCAGGTGGAAGTCCTCAGGATGTTGATTCTCCCTAAGGACCAACAGACACAATTTTCAAACAATCTGGAGGTCCTTTTTGTGCAAAAACTTCAGTGCTTGTCTTGAGGTAGAAAACCTGCCCCCAAAAGTCCTTGCATGCTGCATCAAGGACCCAGTCGGGCTAACAATACCTTTGTTCTTGGTGTGTGTAGTGAAAGAAGAGAGAGCAATAGGCTGGGGCTGTGGTGTGGTATCAGCAAGCAGCTGTTGCGTGAGTGACAAACTCAAGGGCTAGTGATATGAACATGGGAAAATCCTGGAGGAGCCGGAGGGGAAGAGACACAGCAGCAGCAGCTGAGCAGCTCCGCACTGCTCTCTTTAGAAAGGGGCTGCGTTCAGTGTTGCTATTGTTATGTGGAGAAAAAAAGTGTGAGAAATTAAAAAAAAGAAAGTTTCAACAGTTTAAAATTTCAGCAGTTTATCCTGTGTTACGGCGAGGAAATATTGCCATTGCTTAGCAGGCAGTGCCCAAAACCCACCTTTCTATCTGTCTCACTTGGACCCAGATTTGATGACCGCATGAAGGGTTGTTGGTGGAGTTCAAAAGACAGGGTCAAGCATGCGAAAGAGGGGAGGGATGGAGGCAGGGAGGAAGGGAGGGATGAAGGAATGGGGTGGAGGGGTAGAAGAAAGGTAAATGAATTCCAGACTGTTGTTTCTTATGTTAGCTGAAGGTTTGGCCACAGCTACCAGACGTCCTTATTGTCCGAGTGACACCGCTTCCACGACGCTTGCTCCGTGGAGAGACTCATCTGTCTCTCAACAAGCTGTCACCAACGTCTGTGATAAATCAGGACGGAGAATCAGGCTGCTTTTAGTTATTAATGATGCCTCACATTTTTCGACTCTCTTCGAGGGCCGACTCTGTCTGAAGGGCTGGCCTTTGGGAAAATGTTACTGTAGTCGGTGGTTTGGGATTTTTGTTGTGACAGCCAAGAGCAGAATGCAACAAATAATTCATCTCCCTTTGTGATTTTGAATGGGATTTTTCCCATGGTCGGTTGCACCTGCAGATAATCTAACATCAATGAGTAATGCAACACTGTAGCAAGGCCCTAATATACAATCATTTCAGGATTGTACTGCCTTATCAAACTTAAATTGCTGTGACATTGTCTCAGTGTTAATAGAAGTGGAGGCAGGGATGGTGGCAGCCTACTGGCTAGACAAGCAAGCTGTTGAGCATTGCTTTTCACATCCCCAGACTAGGAAGAACCGGGCAGGGGAAGGGAACGAGAAACACTCTACCTCCCCTCAATAACTACCATCAGAGTGCTTTTGAGCAAGGCGCTGGAACCCCCACAGGAAGATCTCCTCTTGTCAACAGAGAGGGCTTTCACCTCTCCCAGACATCATACAGTCAACATCTTGTCCCGTAGACGTCAAACAGACAGACTTTGTTCTTTTCGTTTTGCTCCCTCTTGGTTTTTTTCCAGTTAATGAGATAAGGGCATGTTTAAAAGAATTCGGGAGGACGTCTTTGCATAAAGAATTTCTGAGGGAGTCAGGGAGGTCTGCAGAGTGAGCGGTCAATGCCAAAGCTGCATTGTTGTAACATCAGTCATGGAGGAGCTTCAGAGAAATCCCACAGGTGGTTAGTGAAGATGTCAGGGACATGCCTCAAGATGCTGGAAACACTCACATCATATCGAAATGGAGAAATGATGGAAACGGTGAAGGAAGTTACAAAATTACAGCTTCATCTGTGCTGATTTGGGGGAAGTGATCAGCTGATTGTTGGGGCAGATGTTTGCCTCTGAAAGCTGAAAACTGTGCTGATACTCACAAGACAAAGCTGGTCACTTGATCGTTTCTGAAGTCAACTGGCAATTGCGTGAATGTCTTCTGATTCTTTGTGTGCGTGCATGTGTGTGTGTGTCTCTGGTGGCCAAGCTCAGGTACAGGAGGGCTGCTAACCTCTGGCTTGATGATTGTTCTGTTAATTCAGGGCTGAAGGATCAATATGCACCTTGGATGTGGCGACTAAAACATAGTGTTTAAATGAACTTATCCAAGCAGACAGAAAAAATGTGTTGTTCAGTTGTGTTTTCAGTGGCTCTCTTAATAATACATACCTCAATCTAGAATTTGTATAACTGGGTTTATACACATCAAGGACACTTTGTCATTTAGATTGTGAGTCCATTAAAAACAAACAAAAAATTTGGGGCAACACTTCACGAGTCTGTGTTTAACCACCCAAATCCTGATGCACTTGCACTTGGTGTTTCCTGGATCAGTGAGATGCAGATACAGTGCAAGACATTGAAGCATTACATTAAACCAGAAGAACAATTGCCTCTAAATATCTACCTATTACCAATAAACTGTTTGTGATGTTTAAAACTATTCAGTTGGAGAAAAGTTTTGCCAGTGAAGCTTTGCATAAAATCTGGTGTTGTTTCATGGATGAGTAAGTTTTCTCTGTATTGTTGTTGTTGTTTTACACACACATCTGCTATTATTCAACCATAGAAAAATACAGCAGAAGTAGGAAAGTGTGTGAGTGATATGCATGTATCGGGGATGTTTTGATCTCAATTGAATTATGATTAATGACTAACCATCTTACGATGCCGATGCCTCCCAAGATCAAGCTGGATGCATGTACTGCATCTGAACCGTTTTTTAATGCAAAGAAACTTTATTAAAGTATTAAAATACAAGTTATGTGTTATTGCATGCATACTATAGCTACGTTCATTGAAACATCTGCTCACAGTGTTGCTGCTGTTGCATGTTGCTCTGTTCTTGTTCTTGAGAGGCCAGACTGCTGTATGTTTCGCTGCCCTGTTCTTTATTTACCTGGCAGGCACCTGGGATGTTTGGTTACCAAAGGGAATCATCTGAATCCCCCAAATCTTTGTTGAACCAGATAGGGAGGAGGGTGGCAGATGCTGAGCATGTAGAAGCTTGGGAGAGAAAGCTATCATTTGCTGCTTGTCAGTTGGAATAAATTGCATTCCTGTTTTACCTTTTTGATATGTTGATTGGATATGTTATTGTGGTTGTGCATCTATATATTACAATATTTTATTGGAGTAAAAATTGTAATGATTGGCATTCGAAGTATGTCACTCCTCCTCCGATTTCCACCTTGTCTGCACATTACCCAACATGCATTGTATTTCCACAGTTATTTCAATAGTAATGAATATTATATGTTCATAGAAAGCAAACAAAATGGAAATCGACCAAATTTATTATCCAGAAAATTCAGAAACGAGCACATATTAATTTTGAGAATGAAATGTTCAACTTCATTGATGTCATTATGTTACAAATAATTAAATCTTTTAATTCATCTCAGTAAATCAGCTCTTCAAACCATTATATTGGGGAAGTCAATGTCGTTCTCAAAAATCTACCAAAAATGATTGCTAAGATGAAACATAATAAAAGTGAGGATAACTGTATGTCAACTCTAAAACAACAGACACATAAAGGATAAATACATAATTCAAACTGGATAGATGCAGGTGGAATTTCCCACCTTCTAACATAAATCCACTAATGATCATTTGATAGTTACATTAAATTTACTTGCTACTTGTGTTTATTGATTGCTTAAAAGAAATATGATGAAGTGTGAGATCACACCTTATGTTGTAATAATATACCAGCAATATGTTTTTTTTCCATAAAGAGGTGTACTTCCTGCATGGCAGTTGCTGACCTGCAGGTGTACTGATGTTTTTACATTGTGTTTGAAGTATTTTTTCCTCTCACATACTTGCAGAGATCGTATCTATTTAAGGCAATAAACCAGTTTAGCTACTTTATTTGGAAAAGCTCTGTAATAACAATATCCTTATAGCCTATTCTTTTCCAGGTTAGTTTCACTTGTGGGCTGATGGACATGTAATTGCAAAATCCAGAAAAAACCTGACATAAACATTGCTATTTTATCTATAGATTTAGAATGTCAAAAATGTTTAATAAAAAATCAATTTTCGTGTATTATTTTGGTAATAAAAATGATATCAAATGTTCCTTCTAGTTTACAGCGTTAGAAAACAAACTCTTGATCCTGCAAGGTGTCTGATAAATTCGTAGAAAATAATGAACATAAATGCTATAGAACGTTTGAAGGCAGAGCTTTTGAATTTGTCACCCTGTTTTGTCTGCTTTGCTTGCCAGGAGGGAAAGGACACACCAAAACAAGCCCTGGTGTCATTTCATAACTGTTTCTAAATTCCCCTCCGAGACTTTTATCTGTCTTATGAAGGACAGCTTTTCTCGGAGTCATGATTCCCATGGTGATGTCGGTAAAAGATTAATAAAAAACAAAGCCAGGCTCTCTCATCACCAGTCATACCGGGGTGTTGCCTGTATGTTTCTGTTCGTTGTAACGTTGATTTAAATCTTGAAAGGTGTGGGGATGACTCAATTCATCCTGCAGTGGTCTTTGCAGGGTCTGCACTGCAAAAAATGGCCATTTTAACACGTCATGTAGTTTCATATTCGGTGTTAAATTCTTATTTTTCTTACAACAAGTGATAAAGTCTGCCATTGGAGGTGAATAATTCCAACTGTTTTCAATGCAGTTTCACTTATTTAAGGAATTTTCCAGAAACAAGCGTCAATATCTTAAAAACAAAGCAGAATCGCTCCACTATCAAAGAAATAGCACTTGATTCAAGAAGATTTTGAAATGGTTGATTCGCATCGGAAACAAGTGGAATTGTCTCACCTCCTCTGGTAGATTTTTTTCATTTGTTTTAAGAAAAGTACGGTTTTAAGACTCGATACGTGATTAAATGATTTGTGCAGGCGGATATTTCTTGCAGTGTGCAGTGCAGGAGTCTGGCTGAGCTTTTCAAACTTCCTTCTTTATTATATGCGCATCCCAGTAACCCAATGAGTAAA
>OOFE01015248.1:0-13797 GCA_900323365.1 Monocentris japonica | reverse complement strand
TAACCCAATGAGTAAAGTGCAGTAACCTTTTAACGTTCACAGCCTGTGGGGTGTGTTCCAATTTAATTCAGATATGATAATTGAATGCTTCCGGGGAAATAAAGTGCTGCTGCTTCTCATCTCACACACAGGAGCCGCTGGTGGCGTCACTGTTCCGCAGCACACTGCAAAAAAAAATATATCCGTTTTAATCTAGTATTGAATCTTGAAATGTTATTTTTATTCAAACAAGTGAAAAAATTCTGTCAAAGGTGGGTAAGATGATTTCACTTGTCATCAACTTCCTTAAAAATGTTCTTGAATCACGTAAGATCGTCTTGATATTCAAGGACTGCTCCTCTTTATTCCAGGATATTGTCACTAGATTCAAGAAAATTCTCAAAGTAGACGAAACTGCACTGGTACCGAGTGAAATTCTCTCGCCAAACAAGATTTTGAGACTCACTACTGAATTAAATAACTTGTCGAGGTGGACATTTTTGCAGTGCATGCTCTCTTGATGATGATGGTGACATGGGCTGCTTTTGCTCCATCAGGCAGCAAACCGGTTGTTTAAATATTATTTGCAGGAAGATGAATCAATGAATCGAGGAGGCTCTGATGTGAATGTTGCATTCTTTAGTGTATTTAATTTTAGACGCAGCAGGTATTGATGTTGCAGGAGGCAGCAATGCACAAATGACCATGTACACTCATACTGACACAGCAGCATGCGACTAAAATGTGGAAATTGTCTTGGCTTTGCGTAATTGCGCATCATCTGGTGAGGTGAAGACAGTTCGTCCTTCTGCTGGGTGGGTGGAGGTATGGAGCACCTGTTTCCACCACAGCACCCCTTTTATGCTGATTACATTCGTTTTGGCTTATTTTAAACCCAGCGAAATAGTCTGTTTCATCAGAATAAGAAGCAACACACTTCATTCTTTTCAGTTAATTTATTATTTTTTCACATTTCTTTTGAGTGTCCTGCAATCATGCATCTGACTGCGTGGAATCATGCTCTTTTTTAAAGGTAGTCTCGTCAAGACAAATTCATGTCACGTTTGGCTGCCTTACTGGGCTATTGATTGTGTTACACTGCAAATATGGCCACCTACAATTTATGTAATCCAGTATTGAGTCTAGGAATGTTATTTTTATAAAACAAAGGAAAACATTTGCCAATGGGGGTGAAAAGGTTTTGCTTGTTTCCAATGCAAATCAACTTGTTTCAACAAATTCTCTTGAATCAAGTGTTATTAACTCCATATTAGTGGAGTGATCTGTCTTATTCTGCCTCGTTTCAAGATACGTTAGAAGATACGTGGTACAATTGAAAGTGCATTGGAAACAAGTGGAATTTTCTCAACTCATTGGCAGAAATGTTTACTTGTTTTAAGATAGATTGAATATGAATATGAGACTAAAATGAGATGGACATGTTTTACACAGTATATTTCCCTTAGTGTCACAAATAGGAATTCATTAAACGTCATGCCTGCGTGGAAGCACTCTGATCTTTGTTTTAAATCGTCTGTAAGGGGCAGTAACATCCATTTGGAGGTGAGACTGATAAATGACCATGGCAGCGGTGGAGAGGAGAGGAGCGGAAGGTATATACAACAAGTCTGCCCAGTAACAATCGCACAGCCTCGGTCGAGCGCTGAGGAACTATTGGCTATGCAAATAGTGACACAAGGAGGAGGAAACAATTTAGACTGAAAAAAAAACTTTAAAGAGACATTTCCCGACTTTTCTTACAAGTCTTGCTATCATAACCATTGCCACACAGGCTTCGGATGGAAATTAACAACTTTAGAGTGCTGAAGACTTACAGTGCCCTACCTTCCCCTTATGCACGGAAGTCTCAGCCTTTGAAGCTGACTAAGAATAGGAATAGGAAGAGGAATTAACATATATAGCCACCAGGTGACTGTACACTTAGTCAGTTGCGTCCGTTTCAATTATTTGTTCTATCATCTATATCTTCAGCATCGTTTCCATTTGCTTGTCTTTCTCTGCAAAATAATTACATAATATGAATATATATATATATATTTTTTAAAAGATATTACCATAGTTAGTATTATTTGGGTTGAGAAAAGCCCATGACTCTCATCTTAGTGTTATCTATAACAGAAGATTGTGCAAAAAATATTCAGGGCTGCATCAAATTTCCTAGAAAGCTATCTCATAAACCACACGCGTTTGCGGCTGCTATAAAAGATAGCTGTTTGAGACCGTGTGTGTGTATGTGTGTGTGTGTGTAAGTGCGTGCGAGCGAGCGCGTGCACGTTTTTGTGTACTTGTATGTTTATATGTGCATGGTCACACGTGCGTCAAGCGCGGCGCTGAGGTTCATGGAGTGCATTTGAAAAAAGTTGGCAGGCAAGTTGGCTTAAGTAAATCAATTTGAATTAGTGACTTTTGTAAGTTTTTTTCTAATCAAAACCAATATTATTCAAATTACACTCACAAGGGGGCACTTGCTGCACCAGCAAGACGCACTGGCTCCTTGTGTCCTTTTTAAAACTGAGAAACATGCATAGTAATAATTCCAAAATAGATAAGACATTCATTCATTTATTTGCTGGTTGCCAGTGATGTACTGGTAAATTAAAAGGTGGATAAACTATGACTTCCAGTCGGTGATCATCATATATCATATTTCATCATATATTTTCAGAAATGCATGAATTTGTGTTTTTGTTTTCTTTAAAAGACCCTATACTCGTACAATTTGCATCAGTTTGATACCACATATTATGATATACAAGATGAAATTACACCATAAAGATTTATGTTAGCCGACAAATGTGAGTAAACTTTATTCCGCAAATGAAAAAGGCTATACGCTTGAGTTTAGATGGGTTTATCTTCCACTATGCATCCCTCTCTAGTAGTATTTTCAATGCATTGTATCGTCAGTCGCGGTATGTGTGTAAGTGGTGAGTAGTGTAGCAGCTTTACAAGTCTGCTGAAAGTTGTCTTGCATGTGAGGAAATGAGAAAGGGGACAAGGACTGCAGTATGTTTGATGGAAGCATGTTGCGTCTGGTGTGCATAGAGGTAATGAAGTGCATTGCGTCAGTGGCGCAGGGCAGGCTTGAAATGCACCAGGCGGAGTAGAGGCGCACTGTGGGGAGAGAGGAAAAAGTTCTCAACAAGGAGAGGCAGGACTACTCTTAGGGAGCCCCTGCAGTCTCACTTTTTATGCCTCCAATAGACTTTCCTTTCTATCCCTTTTGCATTTCGCTATACAACACTGCTGCTGCGTTTCCAAGAGAGAAACCCTACTTTTTTTATAACAAGTGAAGCCACCAGCACCATGGAGCTGCTCTGCCTCGAAATGGACACCATCATACGAGCTCGTCCCGATCCGAACCTCCTGTGCGATGACAGAGTCCTACAGAGCTTGTTGACCATAGAGGAGAGGTTTCTGCCCCAATATTCCTATTTCAAGGGCGTCCAGAAAGATATTCAGCCGTTTATGAGGAGGATGGTCGCTACTTGGATGTTGGAGGTTCGTATATCGAAACATCCAGTGCTGACAAGTCTTGATTATTTCCGTGCTCGACTTAAAGGACTCCCGATTTGTTTCATTACTCTTTCACTGAGCACAGTTTGCATTTTTTGCGAGAGTAGTCAGGGGTTGTAGCTCGCATTACCTACCGGGTATTCCTCATAATAACCAAATGTGTCGTTTTCTGTAATTTCTTTGTACCATTATTTGAGTCCAAGTGATGAACGACTGTGTTTAAGAAACTGTAAGCTGTGATATCCGCGACACGAGAGAATTTCTTTGATCTGCCATACTTGGTGTCCTTAAAAGCTGCCCTTGGCTTTTTTTAATGTTATTATTTTAGATAGCCTGAATATTTCCATGCACACGTATGCACTCCCCAATGCAATGCTGCCCTGCGCTGTTCTAACGCCATGTTGGTTTTTACAGGAACGCTTGTGCTTTTCCAGACGACTTTACAGTGTCATAAACGCCATAACAGCGGTTAAAACATATCGGAAATGACAGGGACGGGTCCGAGTTGGGCACCGAATATAGACATAAGTGTGAAAGACGTTTCAAACATTTTAGATATATATTTTAAGTGTCGGAAGGGGCGAGGGCCTTATCTGTCCCTCCGGTCTTCCCCCTGTCGCAATGCCTCACTCTGGAATTATGTTCGATTTTTGTCCCTTCGTCAAATATTTATGGTGAACACCTGACTGAAAACAATCGCGACCCTTTGAGCTTTATTATCATGTAAAGATGGTCGGGGTGCGACCCAGAGCAGATTTTTAATTAATTTTTGAAATAAATATATCGGGTCCGCGGTGACGCACTCCAGACCAACCTCATGCTACTTGCGTTATAATTTGACGTTTTATTCATATTTACCGCCTATGGATTTAGATATGAATTGTCGGGTATGATGTGGAAGGCATCCGTGAACATTATGATGCGAAGAAAATCGGTGTAGACAATTTATTTATATTTTTAATTATTTTATGAAAATATGACGAATGAAAAAAAGTGTGTTTCCGTGTGCTGTGCTGTCCGGGTGTTTTTTGGCTCTGGTGATTGTGACTTGAATTCATTTCTTAGTGAATGAACTGCAGGAATGCGACTCTATTGACAGTATGTGCTTGAGATTTTTTTCAAACTTTGTAAAATAATCTATTTCGAATTAATTTATGATGTCGCAACCGATTAGGGTTGGGCTCAAATTCTTGGCCAGGCCCCAACTATGTGTGTCATTGAATTTATATGTGCTCTTTATGTGATTTGTCTTCTGTTTCGTTATTTCATAAAAGTTTTACATACATTTCAAGTGATGAAAAATAAATCAGGCCACTCAGGAGTGGGTTATTGATTCCAAATGCTGGACATTGTTACATTGCCTGCTGTCTCTTTCTTCAGGTTTGTGAGGAGCAGAAGTGCGAGGAAGAAGTTTTTCCCCTGGCCATGAACTACTTAGACAGATTTTTAGCCGTGGTACCCACCAAAAAGTGTAACCTGCAACTGCTGGGAGCAGTGTGCATGTTTCTTGCATCCAAATTGAAAGAGACTCGTCCATTAACTGCAGAGAAGCTCTGCATCTACACAGATAACTCCATCAGACCACAAGAACTGCTGGTAAGCAACAGTTGGTTCAACACTATTCTCAAAATTCACAGTGACATCTCTGCGGATTCATACTGTTGTCATAAACTGTGAGACAAAGCATGGCTACATGTCATATTTTGGCATTTTCCTACAAGAGGTTAAACTTTGGAAACCCAGGGGGTTGTTTCATTCATTTGGGGTATTCTTTTACCCAAAATATGCTCATTTTAATCATTCCATTCTGACCATCATAGTGCAATACAGCTTATATTCATTTCACTCAAACTTTCATTGAATCATGGTTGACTTTGGACTGCGTCGTCATCAAAGGTGCATGTAAACCAAAAGCCCAAGGTGTATTGTCCCACAAGGACACTCTCTTTACTGTAAAAGACCCTCTGGGCATTACAGTAGGAAGTCTGTGTAATGGTCTCCATCGCCATCTAGTGGCAAATATTTGCACAGAGCAACGAGGTCAGCTTGAACTCCAGCCAAAGTTTTGATTCTGTTCCTGTCAGAGAGAGAGAGCGAGAGAGAGAGTGAGAGAGAGAGAGATTCAAGTTTGCCTTTTACAGTAGCTTTCATCCAAAGGATAACCATGGATGTGTACATTTTTGACATTCTGTCACGTTGTACTATTTCTGTTCATCCCTCAGACATTCTCAGAATATGAATGCATCCCATAGTCAAACCAATTAACATCACTGTTACAGCTTAGATGCTGTGTAATTACAAAGCACTAACAGCAGTGTTTGACATTTCTGGACAAATCTGTCATTCTTCTGTGTCCTGTTTAAGCTGCTGATAAGGCATGGTTGGCTTGATAATGCCAGCTGCCTTCACCAGCGTAGGCTAATTAATTAACTCAGTTTCACATCAGATAAGTATTTCCCCACTGCTCTGTGGTGCTACATAAACATTCCTCAGTAAACAACAGCCAATCCCACCCATGTTGTGAAAGAGGCCACATATTATGATCCAGACATGGCTGATGGTTGTAGGCCTGCCTCCCTGCCTGACTGGTGGGTCTGCCCGCGGAGCTGATTGTTGCTGCTGCCGATCTGCTCTTGGTTTTTTTGGTTGAATTTTCTGGAATGTATTTCTGCTTGGGAATCTAAACATGTAAGCAGTTTGAAATGGCATGTCCCTGCTGAATGTGTCCCATGTATGCACATATAAGACACAGTGTGCTTGGTGAATATTGGTGAATCTGATCTGGGATTCTGTAGCTGAGAAGAACTATGAAAAAATGAAAGCGAGTAACAGACTCAATTCTCCTCTTCCTACAATGAGCTGTAATAGTCCTACTATAACTGCAGCTTGATTCCACCAGTAAATGGAAAGTGCATTGCAGTTCTGTGTTGTTTTGGGCAATAACAGATTAGCCTGGGGTGGACCTGTCTAAAATAGTAAGTAGTACTGTACTGTACAAGAAAACTGAGACTGTCTTCAGAATGAACATAAAGGTAGGACAAAGTCCTCAGTCCTTGAACTGGTTTGCTGATGCCTCTTGACAGTGTTTCTGTATAAGGCAGTATTTTGGCTGACATGCAGATACAGGAAACAGAGATCAGCTGCTCAGGGCATGTGATCGTTTTTTTGTCCTCATCTTTGGTAACAACTTCTTGTAAAGGGAACCGCAAATGTTACCAAGAAGGTGTGACTGGAGGAAGGAACTAGCTAGCAGAAGGAAGTGGGTGCCTGCCTGCCACCCTGTCAGTATAGAGCTAATGTTGCAAGGTTGTCACAGCTCTCACTGTAGGCTTCTATCTGCTTCTTGCCACTGATGGAAGAGGCTTCTAACATCAGCCATGTTGTAAATGGAAGATGGGACACACTCAATGGCCACTGCTGAGCATTAACAATTGCATACGATCAAATAATTGATTAGTTGATGTTTAGCATTGACATACATTTTTCTCAGTGGAGAGTGTGTCATACTGGTATTGCATTTCACAAAGGGATACTGTCATCAATGAATTTAAGGAAAAGTTGCAAGGCTGCGAAAGGCCACAATGATAAGACAAATACAGCCTGTGAGTAGGGTTAGCAGCAGCCATGTTGGATGACTGAGTCCATGTGCTCCTCTCTCTGAAGGGGAAAATCAATAGCATCATAGGTCCTGGTCACAAGGCTACAGTCGTGGACCAAGCAGTCCTGACCCAAACCACGTAATTCTTCCCAAATTAGTCACCAACTCTTCCGTTAATCACCTCCTCCTCTAGGAAGCGAAAGCAACTGTACTCTCAAAGAGCACACCACACCTTGTGTCCCCCCGCCCACACACCCACACATACACACCTCTGAGCTACGCTAGCATGTCCATCACACATTGCCAAGACACCCACATTAAAAAGTGGATCAGTTGATTCTGCGGAATCTGTCTTTTATAGCGAGGAAGGGTGTCGAGTAGTGTTTGATTCTAAACCTTTCGCTTCATGATGTCAGACACTGCCCAAGGTTATGTTTTCTGTAAGCCACCATGCAGTAAATTATTCAATATGGGCTTAGATGTTTCATTTAGATGAGGTTGAATGAGTTCTTTATGTGAAAAGTGACACAAAAGGTGACATTATTGTTTTATTAAAACTTTGCTTAACCATTTTGACAATGCAGTCATCTGTATTTCATATAAAATATACTGTATTTAGTGCTTGAAATGTAAATATAAATATGTAATGTACATTAACAATAGATCTAGTGTATTTCATACTGTAAATAACATTGTGCGCTGTTAACATTATGTACAGTACTTACACATAACTCCTATTACGTGACATGCCATTTAGACAAGAAAAGGTGAAACGTATCACCAGTTCATTGCCATTTGCTGCATCATGCCTAACAAGAACTAGCCTTACTAGCCTTCCGCACGCACGCACACACACACACACACACACACACGCACACACAAACAGTAGAACCTCTGGTGGGCCTCTTTAGGAAAGTCCCCAGATGCCAGACAGGGAGGGAGGCAGTGTTGTGAGGTCACCTGGGTTGGTGGCGCTGCTGTTGTTTCTCTGTCCTAAGCCCGGCCAAGCAGAGACTAACGTAATAACAATCTGTCTCTGCTCAACCTCCCCACCCTCAGCACTGTAGAGGGCCAGGGGCAGGGGCCCGCAGAGGCACACTCACACTCTGTGCTGCAGTGTTGTTTAACTGACTGTACAACTGCAAGTGTGTCCTGTTATAGTTGAGTGTAAATTTCTTGACAAAACACAAATATGCACTCTCACTTTTTCTCACCTATTCATTCTCTCAGTCCTTCTCAATGTCAGTTATCTCTGACTCTCTCTCTCTCTCTCTCTCTCTCTCTCCCTCTCTCTCTCTTCCTATCTGTCTGTCTCTCTCTAGGAATGGGAGCTGGTGGTGTTGGGGAAGTTGAAGTGGAACCTGGCAGCGGTCACTCCCAACGACTTCATCGAGCACATTGTCAGGAAGCTGCCTCTACCTGAGGATAAGCTAGCACTTATACGCAAACATGTCCAGACCTTCATTGCCCTCTGTGCTACAGGTAGGACACAATGAGAGGCAATGTCACACACATTTAAGAAATTATGTCAACTGCTTTTTCATTGTATGCATTGTGATACAACAAGGAAGCAATGCAACAAGGTACAACAAGGTAGCGTTGATCCAAAAGATGACCACGCAGAATGCAATGTCATCCTCAGCTTTTTTTCTTTCCTTTTTTTTGGTGTGAGTTTTACAAGTGACAGTGATCATGGATCAGCTGCCAAGTCAAACCAGGCAATAATGGCTTGCATCAACATAGTTGTTTGTGTTACCAAATATCCTCATCTGCACCTTCTGCTTTCAGCAGCAAATCAAAACCTATTCTCTGAATAACAGTGGCATGCAAGAACAACTCTATTCAGAGGTGCATTGTGGGCCAGTCACAGCGCACTGTAACTTAAGTGAGATGCATTACCTCCATGTGAAAATATTCTGCCTTAGAAAAGCATGTGTCAAGCAAGACATCTCGGTATTAGACTCTCACGTCTAATGTCCGTCATCTGTCTTCTCCCAAGCTGGTATGTGGTTGTGTTTTAGGGGCATATCAGTGGCTTCCAGGGCATCCAGTAACACTTCAAAGCCTGGTTGAGGGGCATTCCCATGTAGCACAGGGTCGAGGAGAGAAATGGACAGGGGTGGAGGTAGGCAGGCCATTGTCTCTGCTCCTGAGGTGAATTGTTCCCTCAAGATCAAACATCCAATGAGTCGTGGGAGGGACAGGGAGCCTTTAACATGATCTGAACAGACGGCGAGAACGAGGAGGAGGAGATGCAGAAGGGAAAAGGGGAGTTAGAGAGAGCCAGAGGAGTGTATTGTTTTTGAAGTGCCAAATTCTGAGGCATGTCATGTTTTCATATCTCTTCCCCTCCCTTCTTCCTTCCCTCCGTCTCTCCCCCTTTCTTCTCACGCCTCCCCACCCTGCTGCTGGAGGGCATGGTAACTTTCCCATGTGGGGAGTCTCTGTGGGGCAGGTTCCTCCTGTTCGTGTCACCTCCAACTCCAGCTTCAAAGCTGCAAAGGAGGCGGGGGGAGCAGTGCTAAGGTTGCACGTCCACCAGTCCTAACCTTAACCTTAAATCGCACAACTGATCCCAGATCCACATCTTGGGGTAACTTCACCCTATTCTCCAACACCGTGGTGGGGATGGTGCTCCTTTTCTTTCTAACTTTCCAGCGTCTTTCTCTACACAGTACTGGCCCCAAACAGGAATGCTGACTACACTCCCTCATGGGAAACAACTGCTTGTGCTGAGATGGTTTAGAGGAGTGTGTATGGCTAGATGAATAGATACAAGGGAGGGTGACAGGTATTTAAAACATAAAGTGATGGAATCCCCTGTACTGATTGTGCAATGGATATTATAGGGTGAGAATAGGTTAATGGTTTCCAAGTGGAGCAGCGCAAGTCTCAGTGAAAAAATATTCATAGGGAAATGTATCCTTTCCTCCTCCTCCTCTCTCTTTCTCTCACTCTCTCGCTCTATTTCTGTAGATCTCCCTCTCCCTCTCTCACCCCACATCTTTCACCCCCTATTTTGTGCCAATGGATTAATGTGAGGAATGGCAGAGTGTCAGTGATCGGACCTATTCCCAAAGCAACATTGTGAAAGACTCAGCATGCACTTTGTCCTTAATTGCTTCAATGAGGCAGTGGAAATAAATTTACGAGCCTCCTGAAGTCGTCCTCCTGACATTTTGTGTTTTAGGAGAGGCTTTCTGGAGATAGCTCTGGATTAGCAACAGGCCATTTATCTGTGTATGCTCTCTTCAAACTTGTATCCAGGCAAACAGAGAGTGAGGGCAAGACAGAGAAAGAGAGTAGAGAGAGGGAGAGTGAGTCAACAATTTGGTGCATCTGAAGATCTCTGGGAATTCGAAACCCCATTTGTGGAACGTTCCCAGCCGTAAATCTTGAGTTATCTGGTGAGAATCCTCCTTGAGACGTCCTCTGAGCAGAGCTGAGAAGGTAAAGCCAGAGCCGAAGGTGGAGGAGATCTCTCAGGAGGATTTACATTTGCAAGACAGTTGACAACAGGTCACCTGTGGCCTTGCTATTTCATACAAATCACATTCAACCTACCACCCACCACCATTCCCACCACGGCTACCCCTATATTGAGACCCAAAACATGCATAAAACCATGGCTTTCTGTTTTCAAGGCAACGAGAAAGAGCGAGAGAAGAGGAGAAGTGGAGAAAAAGGCCTCTCATTTCTAATGGCTCCTCTCTTTTGATGAAACAGTTCCGTTCGGGCCACTCGGTGGGATTTTGTCAGGTGGCGCAGGCCGGCTCTGTATTAATTAATAACATTGGCTGGCCCATTCAGGACTATGCAAATGGCTTGGGGGCTCAGCTAGAGGCTGGGAGAAAGGAGACAAAAGGCCTGGCCCCTACATTTCATATGCAGAGCCATGTGAGGGTCAGCGCTGCAGGGCCACTTGATAGGAAACACCAGCGTTTCCCTCAGGCAGACCGCCGGATAATAGCCCAGAAACAAGCTCATTAAGGGAGATTATGAACCTCCATTCCTACACACAGACACCAAGCACTCCTAGTTTCCTCTTCTATTCTTATTCAATTGAGGTAAAGTGGGAGAATGGAGGGGGTGCATGGGGCAGACAGATGCACCCCTAACCTGTCTGCTGCTGTTATTGAGCTCCGTCTTCTCGCCATATTGGCAGGGATTATGGTGTCGTTTTTTTTTATACCGACTCCAATAGCTCTTGCTGTAATGGTATGCATGGAATGGTGACAATGGTCATAGGAGTTTGTCAAAAGAAAAGTCTGGAACTTGGCCAACAAAGTGTTATCCAAGAGAGTCAATTGTGCTGGAGGAGACCATGTAGATGTTCTACGAGAAGATTCAGATTCAACGTGGATAGTGCTGGAGAGCAGAAAGATGAGGATAAAAATTGCCAAAAGTAGTTCATTTTTATTTCATGGCAATGAATATATGCACAATCCTTATGTCCTAACAGATTTTGAGGTTTGCCTACACAGTTCTCCAAGCTCTACCTGAGTCCTGGAGGCTTATTGCCCAAGAGGAGAAGTAGGCTAATTGGAATGTGCCAATTTATTTTTTCTGCAACAGAAACCAATCAAACATTCTGAAATGATGCATTAGCCCTCTCTCCTCTTAGCTATAAAGACTTGCTCCTGGTCCTGAGGCTGTCTGGAATGCTCTTCTGAGCTTCCTCTCCAAGTGGCTGTAGTATAGAGAATCCCCTGCAGGCCCAGCTCCCCGTTCTAGAGAAGAATGAATCATCTCAGATGTGGTGAATGAGATGGTCTTTACTCGTGTTTGTTTACACAAAAACCCCTTCATGTTTGATGAGTCAGAACCCCAACAAATTAGCCACCTCCTCCAACAAATTATCATCATGAGGAATAATGTCCGGTCCGGCTGCATCGTGCACGGATGAGGCAGGGGGAAGTTTCCTGAGAGTATGTGCCCAGGAATGTGACACACAGAGTGAATCATAGAGTGGCATGTCCTGAGCTCCCCTCCTCACCTCGGTGGTGTAATCAGCACCACACTATAAATACTGTGGTGAGCTGAGTCACACCGGGAAGGCCAGAGAGAGAAAGAAAATGATTTGTGGTGCGGATGCTGCAGTTGCCCTTGCAAAGCTTCAGAAATCAGAATCTTTGTATGCCTCCAAGTTTACCTCTGAGGTCACGTTAACCACAGACTAACATTTGTGGTTTGAAGTAAAGCAAATGTTAGTGGCAGCTCACTGGGGTATGGGGGCTCCGTAGTTTGACCTGAATGTTGTTCTCATGACACCAGAGGCTCGCTCTCTCTCCCTCTCTCTCTCTCCCTCTCCCTCTTTCTTTCCTTCCGTTTACCTCCCTCTCCAAGTGCAGCTGGTCTTTCTGGATAAAGAGGCTTCAACTATTCCTCCTAAGCTGTTTATCCAAATCATATCAGCCTTGAAATCTGTCCGAGAAGACGACAACAGAGAGAGAGAGATTTGAATTTCCTTTAAAAGTAGCTCTCATCCAAAGGATAACCGTGAATGCATGGAGAGAGAGAGATGAGTATTCCAACAGGACACAAACATCAAAGTTACCAATTTGTGTTCTTCCCATTTGGAGAAAAGAGGACTCTTTACTTCCCACACTGGATCCGATCCAGACCTGTATGCTCCTCCACGCTGTCATTGCCCAAGGCTCTAGGCTGCAGCTGTGACAGTGGAGATGATGGTGCAAGACTAAAGAAAGTTGTCACGGGATGCTACAATTAAGGAGGGATCCTGTTTTCCGGCAAATGAGGTGAAATCACGGTCTCGGTGCACTGCATGACTCAAACTCTCCAAAGTTTTGTTTTTTTGTTTGTCTCCAGAGTAACCGTCAGGGACGAGCAGTAATGGAATATGACAGATACCACTATCGAATTATTGTTTCTCAATCAGTGATTGTTCCCTGTGTGTCATGTGCGTAATAGCTGCTTAACCCCAGTTGTGAAGTTGTTGCTTGTGCCTCTCAAGGAGCAACGCTAGGTGTACCGTCTTGAGTAGCTCTCTACAAACCTTGTTTTGACTACCAGGCCCTACTCCATTAGTGGTGAAACATACTGTCATGCCAATCCCAAAATGATGTTTGTGTTTGACCTTAATCAGTCAACAAGCTCTGGGTCTTCGTAATGCTACCCCTTTAATAAACAAAGTCAATAAGCTGTACATGTATAGAATACAAGACCCTGATTTATAGCACTGGAAAGAGAGAGAGCGCAAGAGAGAGTTTTTTTTTTTTTTTTTTTTTGGGGGGGGGGGTTCTTTCTTTTTGGCTGTTGTTCAACTTTCCAACTTTAATTAATTTACAAGTTTAATGTGCATACTGTGCATCGCAGCCACCCAGGAGGAGTGGGCCATGTAGGGCAGCAGACTGTGTGACCAGAGGCCTGAAGATGCAGTTTCAGGGGGTAGGAACACGGAGGAATGGAGGAGAGGGGGCGTAGGACGGAGAAAGGGCCATTGAAGGGGTGAGAGGCGTGCAGGCCAGGCCAGCCAGCCGCTGCTCACAGGGAGCTTTCCATCGCAGGCGTCCCCACTCAGCTACATACACTGTTTATCCTCAACATGAATATCAATGAGGGCCTCCTAAAATACAGCCATTCTTCCCCCCACACGCAGCCGCCACCAGGCCGGAGTGTCAGCCCGCATCGGCTGCACGCGCACGTCCTTGTTCTGCTACAGA
>OOFE01015247.1:0-15713 GCA_900323365.1 Monocentris japonica | reverse complement strand
ACTTTTTACAGAGAGGTGATTATAGTTGAGGGTAAGCCTACCTAAGCTCAGTTTCCTTACCTTTTATAATATATTGATTCTATAGTTCAATATCAGCTTCATAAGTCTGTTTCTGAAAATGGAAGAGAAACACTATTCTAAGTATCTTTGTATTGGTGATTTTGTTTTCATCAGTGGTCTGACAGATTTGAAGTAGGCTTCAGTGACCTTCCCACCACCACCAATCTTAGACAACTAAAGCAAATTGTTTGATTAGGCAACAACATCACACTGAAGCCTCCCAGCCTTCGATCTCAACAGCCATACCTCATCCTCTGACGATCCCCGTTGCGTAGGTGTCGCACAGCCTCTTTCAATTTCTTTACCTGCTCCAGCCAAAGGCTGGGGGACCAATCAGGACGCCACACCACTACGGCTCATCTGACATTACTTAATGGTGATGACGCCAAAGAGGAACTCTTGCGGAAACACGTCGCTAATCCACAGGGTTGTTTTCAGTTCTGGCCCCTTGCTCCCCCATCCCACAGGAGGAGAAATTGAAGGCATCTGTTGGATGTAGATCAATCTGGGTGATCCCATACAATGTTAATATTTGGTAAATTAACAGCCAGCCATGCAGATTTTTGTTTTGGATTCATTTCGGGTGTCGTAATGCCTGAAGCTGGCAATTCTCGTCAAATACATCAAAATTTAATGCTGCCAAGCTCCAAAAGCGTGTTAGTGAACTACAATGACCATGATTCATTGTACCTGTGAAGCAGCACACCTGTGCTCCTTCAAATTGTGGCGTGTCTGTCTACACAAACTGAATAGAGACGGTTTGAGACGTAGCCTCGATAATCAGATGGAAATATAATAGTCTGTTATAATAGTCTAGAAACTTTATTGTTAATGGTGCAATGCCATTCGATTTTACGAGGCTGAGAGACAAAAAAATGAAAATGAGTTACTGGGCTTGCTAAATGAAACATCAGTACACCCCCTCACCCCGACACACAATACTCCACATGTGAAGGTGCAGGCTAATCATCTTTTCAAGAACCTCACATCCCCTCTCTTCGACTCACTAAGGGCTAAGGAAAAAGATTTTTGGTAATAACTCCATCATAACTCTATAGTCTAGTTCTTTTCAAAGCCCTTTTCTGTGTCAGTGGAGTAGTGTGATGCTTTGACCCTTACACTCTGGAACATGGGTTGCTTGTAGATGATGCAGGAATTGAAGCTTATTCTACTGTTGCACATCCATCTGGATAAGCGTGTCAGCTAAATGCTAAAATATGAATCTTGGATAACTGGGGAAAGCAAACCTAACGGCAAAAGAGCTAACAGCTGTTGAGTAATAGCGAAACTAATGCATTCTTCTTGTATTCATTTTCCTGGAAACACCCCAAGGACCCCTGGAGGTCCCTGGAGCCCAGTTTGTGAACCGCTGTACTAGTCATGCTGTTGGTATCTAACCACTGAGGTCAATTCATTTACAGTTCAAAATGTAGAGATAAACTGGGATTTGTTTGTATTTGTGTGCGTGTGTGTGTGTGTCTGCCTGACTGCACATGGTCTCGGCGTCTGATGCTGGAGGCAGGCGAAGGAAACAATTAAACGCCAGAGTGGCATTTGGTCACTTCCTGATGGCGTTTGGCCGAGCAGGAGGCTGAGAGGAGGAATGCATGAGTGATTGATAAAGGCCCCTCGCTGCCGTCATCCTCCCCCCCCACCGTCTCTCAGGGCTTGGATTTATTTACACCAGGCCTATGTAGACGCAAGCCAGTTGGGTTTACACACACACAAATAGATGCAGAGGCACAGACAAGCACACAAACATATATACACATAGATTCAGATAAACACACACAAACAAACACAGGTTTTTTGGGAGTCAGTCATTGCCGGAGCAAAACAGGAATTGAGTGCGTTGCCATGGGTCTCAGACGGCTCTTATCAGGATGCGATAAGGAGACAACTCCCCTGAAGTCACACAGCCCCATAAAGAGTGCCACACTTCCTGATTCCAGATAAATGACTATCTCCATCAGTGGGCTCTCATCCAGATTTCGTCATTCTTTGTTTCCTAATGTGATGTAAGGCTGCACGACGATGGCTAAAATGATAATTCCCATCCCCGCTAGACATTGTAATCATGATCATTATTCTTGATGATTTGAGGAAGCAGGGTATCTGCAGGTTTCTTATTAATGCTGCCTGGAACTGAATTTAAGACCACTTCAAAAGCACAGATACAACAACAAAACCAGCCTATGTCCAAATGAGCATAGCTAATGAAAGTTCTGAAACTGTAAATGGGCGGTAACAGGAAATTAATTAAGGGACATGAAGGCCTTATTTTTAGATAATTTTCTTTAAAACTTCCTCTGTGGATAGCCAGGGACCAGAAACCCTGGGAATTAAAAATATTTTGCTGCACTTTTTGCATTTTGCATCAACATTTTGACTCTTTCCACCTACAGCAACCTACTTTTCACCTGACAGTTGTGCAGTCTGAATACGATGCCACTTCTTGTTTTGTCAGATACAATACCTGGTTATTGTTGTGCAGTGTTTACACTGGCGGCTTCATGATCACACAGCTTTCTATTTATTGTGTGCTAATTGTAGTGTTCCAAAAGGACCTCACCTCCATTCTGACTGGTTTGGATAAGTGAAGCTTTAGGATGATGAATCGTATCAGTTTAACATTTTCAGACGAGTGTTGCTACAGGTCATTATCTAAAGATCCTACACTGGTGTGAAAAGTCTAGAAAATGAACTTGACCATTTCCAGGTCTTAAGTTTGAGAATTGCACAAAATCAGAAGAATATTGAAAGAAATAGTTTATTACCGGTGCACATAATGTAGCCGTAGACCCACTGTCATACTGAGATGTGTTGTTGTAAAAGATAATACTCGGCTAGTGTTATGTTGCTTATGAGTCATATCACCCAGCAACTATCAGCATGCAATTAGCTCTTTTCCACAGTGACTAACAATGAGTGCAACAGCAGAATAAGCTTCAATTCTTGGGTCATGACACCATTATAGTTTGTGTTGCATCTTGCTTCGCCTCTCAAACACCTTTCATTCCTGTCACTCCACAGTGCTGCAAAACATAGGAGGAATATTCTAAAAACGTGATCTATAGATTATTTCAAGTGATAAAACATAGAAAAAAGGAAGAATGTGCAAGTGAGAGGGAAAAAAAAACCAAGGGCTGTATTGAAAACCACCTTGACAAACCAAAAAAGCTGAAATGAAATACTTTCTATGAAGTATATATTTTTGTTTTGTCAGAAGGCATCATTGATGACTTGCGCTGCTTGTCTGAAACTCTGCGTCAGCACCTTGCATTGGTGCCAGTCATGTTTTTATGTAATTTCTAGTGCTTGCTGTGAAACCAATTTCCCACTGGGACAAATAAAGTTGAAACTTAAATTTGTAATAAGGCTCTGCCATACTAATGCCCTCTGTCCACAGACCAGTACACAGTGCTCATGGCCGGCTGCACAGCATCTGCCGGCGAAGACAAAATCGTCCGCTGTGTGCAACTTCTGCTCTCCAGAAACGCTGATCCCAACATGTTGGACAGGTGAGGGGCTGCAGAAATGTTTCAGGTCAAACATTTCCTGGGAAATTCATCACAACACACATATACACACTGTATCGCACCCTTATTGATGTAGGCCAAATAGAAACAGTCCAACTAGACTCGGAACAGGGGAGAGAAAAAACGAGAAATGCTGTATCATATTTCCTGTGATGGTTCTCATTACGTTTGGCTGCCATGTGGTAGCATTATGCACCACAGTGCTACATACAGTGTGTATATTTGTGTGTGTTGTTTGGAATGTCCTGTTATGGCATGTGTATGCACAGACTGAATGTTTGTTTGTCTGTCTGTCTGATACCAGAGTGTAAGGGCGGAAGGACTTTCTTACAAGCTGGGTGGGAAATTACCACCAGCCTGAAGCTGGTAAATAAGTTTTTCTACTCCACCAGCCACTTTGGCAGGTAAACAATCATTCAGAGGTGAGATTCTAAAAAGCTGCATTGTGGTATGTACACAAAATATTTAGTCTGTCATACTTGCAAACCAGGTAACAAGCCTTTTTCTTGGGGGGGTTTTTTGCATTCCAAAATAGTTTTTGGCTGGTAAAACGGCAAATGTGTAATGGCTTTGAAAACTACCTGCCTTGCCTGCAAACATGACAGTTAACTGTACAGCCCAGCTATCAGAGCGGGAAGCTGGTGATCGAGAACTCAAAGCAGAAAAAAACAGGAAAATCTTAGAAAAATACAGTCATCTAACATTTGACTTGAATGTGAGTTGTATGTCGAACACAATCTGAAAAACATGATGGGAAAATTTCCACCAGCCAAATGCTAGTAACTTTGAGTTGTTACTGGTAGGTTTGTCCATTCTACCAGCAGCTTTGACAGCTAACCGACCATTGTCTAGTGGTTTCTTTTACTGGTAAAATGGTGAAAGTGGTGGGTGAATTTTGGGATCCATCAGCCAGTGTAGCTGATGGATGAAAAAGTTTCCTGCCACCCTGAAGAACATGAAAAATCACTCTTGGAGGTGATTGAAGGTCATCATGCAAGCACTTCGCCTCTGTTACCATCGGTGGATGTTTCCCATGTCAAAGCGAGGATGCAGCCCCCAATGGTTTTCTTGTTTAGCTGTTTGTACCCCCACCACTCTGTCACTGCCAGTCTGCCGTTACATACCCAACACTGTGTGAAGACCCCCAATGTGAGACACACACTGTGGCGGTAAGAAATCGATTGTTTCCTCTCCAGACAAAATATTTGAAGAAAGGTAACGAGACACAGAGGGATGGGGACTGGGGGAAAGGATTGAGGGGACGGACCCCAGCATCCAGAGAACAAAGAACAACAGGACATTCGTGTGGGCGCAGAGGATAAACCTCCTCCTCCTCCTCCTCGCCTCATACGTCTGCGTATCGAACCAGCGATTAACACCAGCTGCTTGTCCCCCAAATGAGTGTAAACAAGTGCTCTGTCATCTGTCCAGTCCTGCAGGAGCAAGATGTGGGTTCCATTGACTCCATGTGTACAGTTCTTTGTCTTCGTTGTACTGATGCACGTTGGCCCAGTCACCTCAGACTTCCAAAACCATGTGCTTTGGACTGTTGAAAAGACCCCATCCAAAGTTACCCTATCATTTTTACATGCATGCATACATACATACATACATACATACATACATACATACATACATACATACTTGGATGTACAGATATTGAAATCAGATATGGAGCAGATACCAGGACATTGTAAGGTATTGGCATCAGTTTATTTTCCCTAACACAAATTAAATACAACCAGATTTCTTCCCCCAGGATTACATCTATTGTAAAAAAAAAAAAAAAAAAAAAATCATTTTGTTCTATATGAGTAATGGATAACATTGGATCAGTTCAGAACTGACCCAATGGTATCCCTACCCTGGACAAATACCAGGGTGGGAAATTACTGCCAGCCACAAGTCACCAGCTAAATGCTGGTCAGGTTTGGCTGTAGCTGGTCAGTTTGTCTACTCTACCAGTCACCTTGACAGGTAACTAACCATTGATTGGAGGTTCTTTTTCATCCTATAAGTCATATTTTGCTGGCAAAATAGTGAAATTGTGAATCCATTAGCCACTGGAAACAAGTGATTTGCTCTGTGGTAGCCAGTTTGAGAGCCTATGTCAGCCCCTGACCCCATCAGAGAGCCTTGGTAAAGTGAGTCAGGTGTTACATTTCTGGAACCCATTGTTCTTGTGGTGGCATGTTTACTCTGAATTGTCTGTGTATTGATCTGGCCGCTTGGGAACCAGCCAATACACACACACACACACCCCCAACAGACTGTGCATGACCTTGCTAGCTATCCCAGTGTAACCACCCCTTGGAAAAATACAGTAGCACAGGACATTAAAGCACATGAATGACACTGGCTGCCCCCACCCCCCGGGGTCGAAGAGGAAGTGACTAACCAGATGGTGCATGGGGAACCATACAAGAAGGAATCACCAAACATGTCACGGCCATTCATTCACTAGCTCTGGAGCCTGAGAACAGATTCATCTGTTTGAGTTCCGCATAGAACGTCACTTTTGATTTCTCGGGAGTTTGTCAAGGAAGATGTATAGCTGTGTAGATGTTCGCAACCCACGCACGAGCAACATCATTAGGCCGCACACGTGCACGCCTATTTGACAAACATCCCGTCTCTCAGATCAGTTTCAGTTCAAGACATTCAACTCTTCCATTGCCAAAGCATTAGTACAAAACACACCTCTACATCTCTAGAATAAACAAACCAACAGATTCACTGTAAATGGCAATCATGAATCTCTACCCGCTCACACATAGGAACTTCATTTGGCTGCTCCTCAGGCTGTTTCTTGCTTTCGCTCGCACATGCACGTGCACACACATACACACACCTAATTAGACAATCTTTATCATTCTGTCTCTGGCTTCCTCACCTTTCCTCTCTCGCTGTGTGTTGCACACACACAGTTCCCTGGGAAAGCGTCAGGTAAAGTGATGAATAGCCTCAGGACTTTCCCACCCCTCTAGATTGATGTAGTTTTCTCACCCACTGTGTTTGAGTCAGAGGTGATAAAGTGCTGTACCAGTGGTTATTTACACCTCTGGCCGAGATGGAGCCAAACAGTGGAATGATTAGCAAGAAAGGTCAGTCAAACTTCCCATTCTAGGCATTTAACTGGTTCAGTGTCTTGCTCAAGGGCACTTTGACAAGACACATGGCTGTTGTGTGTGACCTTTTGTGGTTACAGGACGGTCTAACCACCAGACTACACTGCATTTATTTTTTTCTTACTGTGCTAAAGAAAACATATCCATCGTTAAAATGACATTAGTGCGTTAGATCTAGGCTTTGAAGCTCAGCGGTTAGTCCTTCTTTCGTAATCAGAAGGAGTAAATGTCCGTCCAAAGCTTGTCTGTTGCTCCCTCGTGGATTCTGATGCCCTTTAATCTTCATTCTCTGCTATGCTGTTCTCAATCCTCTCCTCTTCATCCATCCTTCTTCCTTTCCTCTCCTACTCCCTTATCTTTTCCTCTCCTCTATTCCCATTCGTCTCCACTTCTGTCCTCATCTCTCCTCTTTCCTCCTATTTTTTTTTCTTCTCTTCACCTCCTTCTCTCCTATTCTCATGCGACTCCTCTACCATCCTCATCTCTCTTTTATTTTTTTCCTTGTTTCCTGTCCTCAGGTGTCACATGACCTGCCTGATGCTGGTGGCCAGGGACGGCTACAGTAAGGTGATCAACCTGCTGGTGTCCCACGGGGCAGAGGTCAACGCTCAGGACGCCAATGGATACACAGTATATTACAACACTGCATCAACATACTTACCACTGGCACAGTAGCTCTCATAAACTAGGTTTCCATCCAGGTATTTCTTCTATTGTTTAAAATTAGAAAAGCTGAATGGAAATGAATGGAATTTCATTGCACACCAGTTCAAAGGTGGATTTGGATTTTGAAATGTCTGTAAAATATCTGTCCACCACAATGTGCTAGTTGCTGTCGCTCCCATGTATGTGTAGGGTATCCGATCGTGGGTGTATGGCCATTGGCTGGTAGAATATTGCCAAATGCATTTCTTTTGCGTCAACAGACGGCATGAAATATGATATCAGAGTGCAGTGTTTGTCTGTTTTTTAAGTGCTCTGGGTCCAGAGTACTGCTGGTTTTCTATTTTCCTAGGTAGTTTTCATTCTAGCCGCCTAATCAGGGACCGGTTTAGACCTGGGACACCTGCTCAGTACAGTTAACTACCTGGTATGGTAAAAAACCAGCAGGACTCGGGACCCAGATGACCAGATTTGAAGACCACTGCTGTAGGGAGTACTCTACTTCAGAATGGATGGCATAATAGTGATTTTGTTAATTTTGATAGTTTATATTTGATGTGATAATGACCTGGTATATGGTGGATGATGCTAACGTGTTATCTCAGGCTTTGTCGATAGCAGTGCAGTATGGCAGAGAGGCAGCTGTCCTAAAGCTCCTCCAGCTGGGAGCAGACAAAACCATTAAGACCAAGGCTGACAAGAGCCCTGCCGACCTTGCCGAGATCTTCAGCCACACAGAGGTACCTAGAGCACTTATACGACACACTGTAGGAACCACAGAAAGGCAATTTTGGTGTTAATGTTTGGTGTAAATTTAGCTCAGTGAGTCAGGGGTGAGACACTTCGCTCCTCTATCAAACTTAGTCATATTTTTCAGCACTTGAGAAAAAAAACAACTACAGATCATCTGTTTTTTTTATTGAGCAGTGTCTAATGAACGTATTCTCAGACAGAATCTGTACTTGCTTTTTGTTCTGTGGTCATGTATGTGTTGTGTTTCATGACCCTCCGGTCTTAGAAACCTGACTGAAATGTGTAATGTGCTGGACTGATGAGGATTCCCATGCTTATGGACAATAAACGTTTTTGCACCTTGCTTTTAAATGCCTCCCAATTTTCTTTTCGCCGTAATTTTTTTCTTTTTTCTCTCTCTTTTTGTAATCTTTGTGTTTTTATCCTATGTGATTTCAATGTAAAGAAAAGTGCTATACAAATAAAATGTATTATTATTATTATTATTATGAACTGGTATTGCATTACACTGTGTCCTAACACTTTGTGTTTGCAGATATCCAGGATCCTGGCCTCTTCACTCCAGGCCTCTACCACCCAAATCTTCAGCTCCAAGGAGGAGACCTTCTCCAAGTTCTTGAAGACTGACTCTGAACCTCTGGCTTCCAAGGAGAGGTAAGCTGACCTGAAACTCACCTTCAGTTCTTTCAGTGCATGGGCAGGTTTGGGGCAACAGTAGATCAAAGTTTAGAGAAGTTGCCGGTTCAGGAAAGTGAATGAGTAACACTGTTCTTTCCCTCAACAACTACTGGTGACATAACCCTTGAGCAAGGCACTGAACCCCCAGCTGCTCAAATGGAGCTGCTCAGTGGCTTACAGTAGAAGACTGCAGTTGTACTGAATGTCAAAGCAGTATCCCACCAGTCATTGCAGCATGGGTATTTGTCTCCCTCTGTTGGACATTCTATGAACTGGTGTGTGTGGATCAGGTGTTGTTGAGCCATTGTTCTACCAGACATAAACATCAACAAACCGCCTCCATGAGTGTTTAGTTCATCCAGGGATGCCTGGGTATTTATCATCAGCCAACACATTGTGTCCTAGTGCGTCTGGCACCAGGAGTTACAGCCTGTAAACGTTTTAGTTGTCTGTCTCTCACGTTAACTACAAAGACGTTGAAACCCAAGTTGGGGCGTCCTGGTGGCTCGGTGGTCTGAGGCGCATACCGTTTAACCGCAACGTCCTGGGTTCGAATGCGGCCCGGGACCTTTGTCACGTCATCCCTGTCTCGCCCCCCCAATCATTCCTGTCTCTCTCTACTTTCATTATCTAATACAGGCAGAAATACCCCAAAAGTAATCTCATAATTTCACATGCTACATTTTTCTGGACGGCGTGACGACAGAGGCTTCGTAAAGCTTGTCAAGTCAACAGTCAAATGTAAGCTCCATGCACTCTGCGGTTGCTCTGATGTCTCTGAACTCAGTGACACTTGTGTTGTACTCAGTTGGTCCCCTAAGAAGAAATTTCTCTTTTATTACATTACAGTCATTTAGCAGACGCTTTTATCCAAAGCGACTTGCAAGTTACAGTTTACACTATGTGGGGATCGAACCCACGACCCTGAGACTGAGAATCTCATGCTCTACCAACTGAGCTTGCCAGCCTCCACAGGAAAGGTCAAAGGTCAGGGTCAGCTACAGAACAGGAACCCTTAAGCTGGTGGAGATTCAGTGTCTTGCTCAAGGACACTTCAGTAGGGCTCAAACCTGGGCCTTTCAGTGGAAGGATGGTCACCCAACGTTTGAGCATCTTCCCATTAACACAATATCACACTACTCATTATGCCTGCATAGTGCATGTACATCCATGCTCCACAAGGCTCAACATTTAGTCCATGCACTTCCAATCCTACACTTTATAACAATCTTATGGTATGTTACTGGTGGACCCTCACGTCCAGCTCCAACCCACACAGTAAAGGAATGTGTTTGGTGTATATATGTATAGTCTGTTTATTTTATGTTCTACTGCCCTAAACATTTCATTGCGTAGTCACACAGTGTTGTGCACTTACAATCCTTATCCACTGCATTCTACTCAAGTTAACACTGGGTTAAAGCCACTGTGTTGAGCTGTCAGGCGTTAAGGTGAACTTTCTGCCCTCCTCAGTCTCGCCAAGCTGAGTGACATTGAGCTGCTCCTGCACGGCCTCGATCTGGGCTACCTCGCTGATATCATGGCGGTGAGTCGAGATTACACACAGGGATGGGACTTTACGGTGTTTTTTTTTTTTTTTTTTTGGACACACAACTCCTATTCATTTCTAATGTAAGGTTTCTGCTCTCACTGACACCATGATGGTGAGCAGAGATGGCATGCTGATATGCACAATATAATAAAGTATTAGATCTTTGGGTGAGATACAGTGATCCCAAATGTGCTGTGTTGTGCACAGCTGCATTATTGACAGAATGACATGTACATGCATGGGAACGTGTCAGAAGAGGTGTAGTTTACATATTTCGCCTGGTGCCTCATAGTGGGCCTAGTGTGTCGGCCTGGCCCGGCTCGAGTTAAACTGTGGGTCGGCCCGAGTATTAGACCCCATCTGATTTATGAAGCCTGGGTTGGACTGGTGCAGATGGATTGTTTTCACCATGCGGCAAATCCTCATGCAGGTACATCTGGTTCAGGTGTTGGGGTCAGGAGCAGTTTTGATTTGGTAAATGCTGAGTGATGCTTTCTCTCTCTCTTTCCACACACACGTATAGGAAAATGACATCACCTGGAGCTACCTGCTGACCATGGAGAAGGATGACCTGGAGAAGGTAGAGGATGACTCTTCCGTCTGTCTGTCTGTCAGCTCTCTCACTCGCTGCCAGCCTGCATGGTGACCCAGAAAAAGTTGAGGGTAGCTGCTGATGTCATAGCCCTGTAAGGCAACAGGTTCAGAAGTAGGGCTGTTTCACTGCTAGATTCCCCTAGATTTAATAGGTGTAGCACTATGCTTTATACCAAAGGGATAAGAGAGGAAAAAGATTAACGTTGGTGAGTCCAGCTTTCTCTGGACAGAGCGTTCACTCGCTGTTTAGGAGACAGTGTGTATTACGTTTCAATTTGTCAATTCCTATGCACGGAGAAGTGTCCATACTGGACACAGGACTGTAATTTGGGCAACTTGGGTGAATCTACAGCATGTCAGTTGATGAAAGTGAGTAAAAATCATAATGCAGCCTTAACCAGACTTAAAATTATGAAACTTATTTGTAATGACATGGGATAAGGCCTTCTTAAGGTGCAGGAGGTTTAGATTAAAAACTAAAACTTCCTTCTGTCAGATTGGTATCACAGACCCAGAGGACCAGCAGAAGGTGCTGAGCGCCATGCAGGAGATGCATCTGGACAGAGTGGACCTGGACACACTCAGCCAGCTGGACAACATAGACAATGGGTAGGAAACCACAGCTACTGCCCAGACATGGGGCAAATGGTAACTCTAGAGCAGAGGTTCCCAGCGGTCCTTGAGAGGGTTCCAGGGAGTCCCCAGCAAAATGACAATTAGTTAAATCTCACTGTTACGTCATTCATTAGAAAGGTAGCACTAGGAGATAAGAATGACTATTGTAACTTCACCACCTACAATATAGACAGAACACAAAAAGCCTCCTAGATGGAGGTGTCTGGGGCAAAAACGTTATCGGATGGGCTCTGAATTGATCTGGGGGTCCTTGAGAAGGAAAAATGTTGGGAACCCTTTCACTACTGCATTTGAAAATAATTCTTGGTGTTTTTTTTTGTGGGGGTTTACGACACGAGGCCAACTCAGATGTCAGTGTATGGTAATCTGTCAGTCACAGAAGTACCAAAAACACTCTTGGAAAGTATGTATGTGTGTACGTAGTTTGACACTTTTCATCACAACATATTAACCACAAACCACAGACAGAGAGGCATTAGCAGCAGGCTGGTGTGAAGCAGAAACAATCAGAGTTGAGTGTAGTAGCAAAAATCTCAACACTTGTCAGCTACACACCTGAAACCCTCTCCCCCATTGCATCCCTCCTCCATCTTCCCCTATCGGTCCATCTATCCTCCTCCACTGGAAGTCATCCATCAGCCCTGTAAGCATCCCGCTATCCCCCTCTCCTCCCCTCACCCCTCCTGCCATCTCCGAAGCCGAGCCCTGAGCCGGGCCCTAATGGTTTAAGCAGAGCTGTAATGATTTGTAAGGTGAGAGGCGATGGGAGGTTGCAGTGAGCAATGGAGGGCCAACAGCAGGGGCCAAACAGAGCCGTCGCACCGCAGCCCGTCACTTCATGAATCCTCGGCAGGGCTCAGCCCGCTGGCTGCACTGGCCTGCACTGGCTGGATGACAGACGCTCCAATAGAGGGAGAAGAAGGACGAGGGAGAGAGATGGCAAACTCCACCTGGGTCAGTCCTCCTCTGACGGCTGCTTTTTTCCCGTTGCCACACTGGAAATATGGAAAACTGTGGAAAATGAGTTTCAGAAATCATTTTTCAGGTCTCAAAACCTCAAACCAAAAAAAAAATCAAAAAAATAAAACAATAGGGGGAAAAAACATGAAAAATAATAAAAGCACAGTGTAAATATAGTTATAAAGTATACGGAAAGTCTTTAATAGGTCTTTGCAACTCTCAATCAAAATATGAAACATGAATGCTATTCGTCCCTCCATCCATATTTGCAATTCCAGTTTGCAGAGCTGACACAGCTTGTATTGCTGCAAAGTGTCGTAAGGACACAGAAGGAGTCCTGTTACTTGTTCATGGCTCAATAATTAAAGAAAACAGACAATTCCAACATGTACACTGTTTTGTATGGAAAGGCTTCAAGATGGCAAAGAACTTCTATGATAATAGTGAGTTTTACTTTCATGCCAGCAATCTGTCAGCAATCAATTTGTCAGAGTAGATGTCTTTTTTTCCAATGGTCCTACTTAGTTCTGAGTGTCCTACGTTTAGAGAGAAATTTCTAAAAAGGAGTCTGACCCACAAGGCTGAGAGGCAACGCAATGATCAGCCTCTTTGTTTTTGTTTGCTTGAAGGTTCATTTGAGTTTCAATTTTCAGTTATCAGGTAATATTAGAAAGTAACCAGCAAACCTTCTCTCAAAAGTTAACAGGAGCAAGTATTAAAAAGTATTTTGAGTTAATGATAGCTCTATGAAATTGGAGCAGGCCTGAAACTATTGAGTAGCCTCATTGATAACACAACATCCTAACAAGACCGTGACCAGCAGGGCCTGGAGATCGCATTGGGAAGTTAGCAGCAGCCAAACGCCAGTAAATTCTTGTGGTCTGTAGTTGGTAAGATTTCCTGATCTACCTGGAATTCTGCATAACAACCAACCGTCATTTGGACGTGCAGTTTTACTCTAAACTTGTAGTTAACCAGTAAAATAGTGAAAGTTGCTGGTGAATTTTGAAATTGACCATCCATTGTGGCCTGTAGACAAAATAGTTACTTTCCTCACCACCACCTCCAAAGGAAGTTAGAGCAGTGGACTTGTATGTCACTGGTTCGAATGGCTGAGAAAATCTGGGTGGTGAAAGTGACTACATAACACTCTCCCTTCCCTCCCTCCTGACCGTTGAGGTGTTTTTGAGCAAGGCATTGAAGTCACAACTCGACTGGTTGCACAGGAAAGCTTTCAGGTGTAAATGCATCTAACTGTTTGAATGTGAAGCTGGAAAATGGCGTGCATCCTCAGTCAACTTTCCCTGGATAAATAAAGTTTGAACAAAGGGTATAACAAGTACGCATCCTCCATCAACATTCCCACATGACATTCCATCCCGTCCATCCGCAATCCCCTCTGCGATCTCCCCAACACTAAGTACCCCGGCGGGGGCCCATCATCACTCTCTGCTTCCTAGATAAACTAACAGCAGGGAGAGGGGAGGCGGGGTCAAAGCGCAGGCCGACTGACACTGTTTACTGGCCCCTCTGACAGAGTGTGAGGAGGGCCGGGCCGGCTGGCTGCCCAGTCCCTTCGCCAGGGGAAATGTACCATTAAGATAAGAGCTATCAATATCCCACAGGACCAGGGGAGGGGGACGGGGGAGAAGAGAGGTTGATGGATATAAAGAACTAATCATTTGAGGTTGATGTAGTCAGGGAGGGAGGACATGAGCGGGGATGGCCACCTGCTTGGTTTTCTATGGGGTTTGATGAGTTGGTCTTCAGGGAAATGCATGGAGAATGCTAACACCAAGTTTGGTCCAAACTATCAATCTGTCTGCCCTGTCATTGCTGGGCATCTCTAACTTGTCTTGTTGATGTGGAAAGCTTCCTAAGGCTCATTTCTTATGAAGGGAATCAGACTGGCCACAGTCTAAAGCTCCCACATCGTTTGTCTGTATGCTAAAAGCAACTCATGTGACTGGTCAGATGAGCAATGCACCCCGTTCATCTTCTACAAGTTGGCAAATTGTTTTGACAGTGACGACTCGGATTCGACATGTTGTCAAGACAGATTTGAAAAGTTGTAATCAGTGAATTGTGGATGAATTTCAAAAGATATAAAGTGCAAAATTACACATGAAAAAATATTGTGGAGCTTTTGCAAATGTAGTTACATGCATCCAAAAAAAATGCAGATTTGTACACTTGTTAAGTTAAAGACAAGTTTGCAGATATTTTCTGTGGGCAAAAATTTCAAAACAGTTAAAATAATTTCTACGAGTTTTGAATCGTGTGTGTGTGTGTGTGTGTGTGTGTGTGTGTGTGAGACAGGAGTGAGGAGCTGAATAACTTCCTCATCAGTCTAAGACAGCAGTGCTGCTACCTGACGGAGACGGTTCAAGACATCATCGGCCGTTTCCCCCGGCGAGCCTCAGAGGTACACATGGTCTGTCTGGGCGCGGTGACACGCCGGCTGGGCGTCTCTCCCACTCCTCCAGCACGTGGGTTGTTGTGGGTTGCTCGTTGAAACAATTCAAATGCATTAAAAGAAACAAACGGCCTGTCTGACCTCCCAGATAGATTTCTGAAAGGAATATGATCTCGTCATGGTGATTGGCTGCCTGTGGTTGGTAGAGCAGACTAACCGGCCACAGCCCTGGTTAGCAGGCACCAACCAGTCTGGTTTCTGCTGGTCATGTCTCGCTGTCTGGTCCTGCTTGTAGCTGGTCCTCTCCCTGGACCCGAAGAACGAGGCCCAGGCCGTCTGCAACCAGCTGGTGGTCCAGACTGGAGACCTGCAGAAGGAGGTCACCTGCCTCCGCAAACTTCTGTGCCAGGTCGAGACACACACACACACACACACACACACACACATGTGCAGCTGACTTGCATTCATTGCCTAACTCTTAACTTTACCTCATGTTAATTTGAATCTAGTTCTAACCATAAATCTAATCCCTGAACCCCCAGAAGGGTTCTTTTTTTTCCTTGTTTCTATTTTTGGATCTGTAGGACAGGGGTTAACACACTTGTGCACACACACACACACCTTGAACACTTTGCTGCAGTCGTGTCTCTCATTCTACCTGCTTTGTTCTTACCACCGCGCTGAGAAGCAGAGAATTTGTGTGTGTATTCAGTCTCCCATAGATAGGTGTTGCA
>OOFE01015246.1:0-10356 GCA_900323365.1 Monocentris japonica | reverse complement strand
GCGAAGGGCTCTTGATGAAATTTTGGGCCTTCTCCCTTGGCCAGGCAGGTTTGCAGCTGTGCCATAAGTTTTAAACTTCCTTATAATGCACCCAATGGTGTCTTTTGGAATGTTATATTTTTGGGAAATTTTCTTATACCCAATGCCCTTCAGGTGCAATGAAATAATTTCCTCTTGCAGCTTTTGTGAAAGCTCCTTAGTCTTACCCATGGTTGCAACTCACCTTGAACACCTTCATGGGTGGGGTTTATATAAGCATCACAGCTGAAGCAAATTAAAGATCATTATAGAGTTCCCAAAGGCTTAATTATGTTTTAACTCCACTTTAGGCCATAAAAACTAGCAGAAGGTTTTAAAAACAGCAATATTATATAGGGGTTGAATAATTGTGACATGGCTATATTTACAAAATATCCTGTTACTCACGAATACTACATCACACATTTTCTTGATTTTATGTATCACTCAATTGATAAAGAAGGCATCCAAAGCAAAATGTAGCTCTTTGAAAAAACTTTCATTGGTAAATCCTTACAATCTTTGGGGGGTTGAATATTTCCGATTGCAACTGTACATGTTTGCACTGTGTATGTATGTCTATATGTGGGTGTGTGAGTGTGTAACCTGTATATATTATTTTATTTTAAGGCCACTCACTCTTGACTTTGGCCAAATTTTCCAGAGGCATCATTTTCATTCAGAGGAACATGCATGGATGGTTGGAGAAATGAATACAATTTCTAAGCATACTAAAAATGCCTAAGCTCAAGAAAATTACTAATTCATCCTATGGATATAGTGTGATAAATGCTGCCTGTCAAAGACAAAAAAATCAATTCCTCTGCACAAGGCAAATGTTCTGCACAAATGAAGATGGAAGGTTAACATCCAGAAATCAGACCCTATATTCAATACTGCTACTACTACTACTACTACTAATAATAATATAAAAGATAGAGTTACACTTGCTTTTGCACCTTTACTATATATATGCAGTTACATAATTCATAATTCAAAGCCCATATAGCTCAAGTTTGAAAGGGAGGTCTCTGAACTTGAACTTGTCTGTGGATTTGATGAAGCATGCTCTGCTTACCCCCTTGTACAAAAGATGAGAAGACACCTCACCCTCAACCTTTGTCATAGATGTTCCCTGGAGTCATTTGTCCAATTAATGACTGTTTGATGCATTATCCCTTGTTTGCTTGTGGCTGATGCGCTGTCACTTCTAACCAACAGCTGTCTGATCTGTCAAAGCTGGGATTTGTTTTTTTGTCTCCTGCTTGCTCTAGACATGAAGTCCCCAGACTTCCCCAGACACTCAGATTCAGAGAGTTTCCGGTCTTTACTTTCTTCAGTCAATGTTATTGTACCACCAGAGCCAGTTTTGCCAAATTGGAAATTCACTGCATTCACTGCAACTACAATGTATCTGCGAAGACTTGTGGGGCCAGATTAAAGAAAACACACCACCCGATTTAACTTGACGTTAAGGGCAGATACCATTGTGGTATCACGTTTTCTCATTAATTTACTGTTTGCCTTTTATGCGGCACGACCACCCTCTTTCATTGTATGCATGTGCTGTAAGAGATTCATAAAGGAACACTGTTGTGCAAACAATAATGGCTTTCTAGACTGACGGGATGAAAACTGTGTGAAATGGATTTTCTTCTCTAGAATGTTTTCAAACATTCACTTTTGACAATCTGTAGCAGTTCTTGTGACATTTGATACCTCGTTGATGTTGTAATGTGATGGACTATTTAGTTATAGTGACCATAGCAATGCCAGTATTCAGAGTCCTACGGGCAGTTCATTGGAGACGTGTTAGCATCTAGCCCACAAGAAGCTCCGTTTATCATCATAAACTGTTGTTAATAAATCACATAAAGTGACATTTGCCTCTGCACATAGCAGATGTGTTCTGGAATTGTTTTCCCTAATCTGTTTCAGTACTTCTCTTAAAATACGGAGCTCTGATACCGAGCATTTTGGTTGTCTTTGGTTTGATGACATGTCCATTTTGCTTTCCAGGCCTTCAGTTAGCGACTCTTAAATATGTAACACCTCATCAGCATGTTGATTTTCATTGGCTTTCATCTGGGACACAGCGGAGAAAAACGCAACGGTAATGGAGTCTGCTGCGCTAACCAACACCACGGTAACTAGATGAATTAGCTAAAATTACTGTGTTGCAGATTTTGCGTGCCACAATGCATGTGTGTGCATGCATGTGTGTGTGTGCATGTGAATGAAAGCAAGTGTGTGTCTGCTGTCAAGGGTTGCGTTAACAGTGTTGAGTGATCATTGTCATGTCGACACACTTCATTGTGGTGCTGCCGCACCAAAACGAAGGAGCCATAAAGCATGGCTGTCTGCCTCAAAGCACTCATCCATCCACAGGCACTCAACACTACCTCAACCCTCTGATCTTTTACAGAAGGCCCGACGTGTGAGTGGCAGGGCATAAAATGTTCACGATAGTGTGGCAGCAGAGGAATATGATATGACACACACAAATGCAACAAAAAAAACTGACTCTCAATGGGGCAGCGCTGTTTAATATGTTAACCTGAGGAGCATAATATAATGTGTGTGTTAAGTGTAGTGTGTGACAACTGAATGTTCTGTTAAATAACTATTTCCATCCAGGGTCTGAAATTACTACCATTAATAGCTAAATGCAGGTATGTTTTTGTTTTGACAAGTAAATCGTAAAGGAGCACCTTCTGCACTGTAAGGGGTGATTACTTACAACCAAAGCCATTGACTGCCTTCAAATTTAAATATAATATTGTCCATATGGAACCACTGTAAGTTGTTTTTGACTGTTTCAAATTGGCTCTTTGATAGGCTGCCCGCTTGAATGTATTCTTGAACTAGGCCATCTAATATAATCAGTTGGTCTCTCTGTGCTTAATCTCACAATTTCCTAAATTAATCTAAAATTCACGCTAAAACACAACAACAACAACAACAACAAGATCGATGTGCATTCTCAACTACTACAATCGTGGTGGTGCGCATTGGTAGGCTTTCACGCTATGCTTTCAAATTTGGGGGAAATTCTTATCTCTTGTCAAATGGATGTCATCTTGCACTTCATGAACTGACGAAAGATGAATAGTCTACACTGTTGTGTTTTCATCAGCAATTAGTACCTTCATGTATTCCTACTAATCTTGGAGAATGTCTCCACTATGCTAAGTTGTGTGGACACAATCATTATCCTTGCAAAACTAGAGATAAAGGGACAGTAGAAGTCAATGGCTTGCCACATCACCATTGAATGCTTTATCAATTGTCAATTATCAAAGCCACATTAAGTAAAGTACTGCCATGTCAGTGCCGATTGAAATCCTTAACTTGAACTCCAAGGCATTTCTTGGAGCTCAGACTCAATTTCTGTTAGCAGGGGAAATAAATCAATGCTACAAAGAGAGAGTCGATATCTGCAAAGCAAATTGAACTGCAGCACCAGTCTTTTCTCAATATGAAGCAATCTGGTCCAATTGCATGCACCTATATTTATTGTCTCAGGTGGTGTTGCATCATTGTAAAAACCATGTGGTTTAAGGCAACAAGGAAAGGTTGCACAGCAATTCTCTACTTCTGCTCAAGTGCAAAATATAATGTTTTTCATCAGTTCCTTAGTGTCTCTGCGGCAGCCATGAAAGTGTGATTGGCCTTGAGTACTTTCTCAAGCAAGCCTTACGCAGGTGCATTCTGAGGTCTGAAATACTTCTCAGGCCTGAGATAGAAATTCCCTTTACATTGCAGCTTTGAGTTGTATGCAATAGTGTTAAGTGTGAAAAGTAGACCTTGACTTACCTATGGTAGGAACCAGATCATTTGGACGCACAGGGCGAAAAAGGGGAGAATAGAAGAAATAGAGAATTAGGATGCATTGCAAGTACTTAAAAACAGCATGATCAATGGCAACATGATACTTAATGCACTGAATCACATATCCAGTCACTTTGATACGTGGTTGGGTGAATCCACCTGTTCCTCCATTTCTAACGTAACTCCCACCAAGTTGGTCCTGAATGGTTAGATCTAGGTTTGCTGGGGTGCACATAATGAGGGGTCTCCAAACTCCCATTGTTGGAGAAACACAATCTGGACATCTGTGTACATTCTTGTACAATCTGTGTAAATTGATTTGTACATACCTCTTGCTTAAACTATTATGGGATATCAATTCTGCAACAATCAGCTTGGGAAAATAGAGTGAGGATGAGATATAAGGCTGAGGTGAGCAAGAGACAGAAGGGGGGGTATATGCTGAAGGTAGAAGTTTCTATCTCTTGCTCGCTTTGGGTGCAATTCCTGAGCCCCATTGATTGAGCATGGTATTCCTGGTCAGAGCCCTGAACTGGCAGCCACAGTAGCTACCCAAGCAGGGAGCCGGCCAGGTTGAAATTGATCCTGGCAGGCTCCTGAATCAAATAGTGTTCAAAGCCTCCATGCTATGCTGCATGCTGATACAATCTTCTGTTTGACCTCAGTGCAAAGTGTGAGAGAGAGAGACAGTGGCGGTTCTTGACCATTTCAAATGAAGGGGACAAGCTGGGGCGAGTTCTTTCGGGGGTACCAATGATTTTAAGCACAACTGACATGGGCAGTATTTCAATTAAATGTATTTGAAATACGCTTTTGATTACATTTGAGTATTTTGTAATTTGTATTTGTCTAGAATAATTAAAAAGAAAAATGTGTTTGTATCAAGATACTTTTGGGAGCAGTTTACTTTTGGGAGCAACGTTTCCATAAATATGGATGGAAACGTTGTCAAGCCAAGTCACTGACAATCTCATCTGTCACATGACCTCCCCTGATGGATGTGACATGCTCACACATGTTTAGATTATATCATTACCCATCTCCATAGTGTAGCTTTTGTACATGCAGTGTACAGCCACATTAATATTAACTCACAGTTCCCTAAAAGAGAAGTTCAGATAGTCCTTTAAAGGAATTGCTTGCAAACTGCTGTATTGATTGTGACTATCTCAGTCATTAACAGCATCACAGCTCTCAGGTCACTACTCCTCCTCCTCTACTCCTCTACGTATTGGGAACTATAAGGTTAGTCCTCCATGGAGTGGATGTATCTCTCATATGCTCACCTGCTCTGATCCTGTGTTTGTTCTACACATCTAAAGAGTCATTCTAGGTGGCCTGCGCCCAATCTGTCACCTAAAAGGGGCTGACTAAAAAACATGTTTTATTGAATGTTTGATTGATTTATTTATTGACTGTTCATTTTTTTTTATTCCGCCTTGCAAAATAAATGGTCCCTGGATCCGAGGAACTGCCCCAAAGAGAAGAGAGAGCGCTGTTGCTCCACTGCTGAGGGGCTGGCATACTAAACTTTGAAGTGATATGATTTTATTAGATTTTTTGGAGGGTGTAGAGCGTGGACCTATAAAAATGCAGTGTGGGTGTATTTTGTTGCAGAGCAAAATTCAATATGAATGTAGAAGAAAATGAAAAAATGCAAGAGGCTTAGGGTATAGTATGTACATACAGGCTGTAGACTATTTCTGGGCTTCCTCTCTAGAGATCAATTTGGAAAAAGTAGCCATAAGGGGATATCTTAGACCACATTCAAAAAAATAATAATGAGAAGCATTGAGATCAATCACTGTGCTGGCATACAACATAGGCTGGCGGGTGGTGACCAAACTCTGATTTTTAAAGTATTCAAATGTCTCAAATTACTTGAGACAGTATTGAGATCCTCTATCCTAAAGCTGTAGGGAATAATATAACTCAGTGCTTTGTCAGTCTGACCAAAAGGAACAAAAAGAGCATGTAATGAGCTCACAAATCACTTTTGGAATGTAGACAAGCTGCAAAACCCTCATGAGTGTTCCA
This sequence comes from Monocentris japonica, assembly GCA_900323365.1. NCBI lineage: Eukaryota > Metazoa > Chordata > Actinopteri > Trachichthyiformes > Monocentridae > Monocentris > Monocentris japonica. The sequence goes on along the minus strand of OOFE01015246.1, from coordinate 4,470 downwards.
AGGCTCTGGTCAGCCAGGGGTGTTTATCTGCTTTTTGCCTAGCAACTGAAACAGGAAGTTTCCTATTGATTAAAAAATGCATTACATCAATTGTGAGCAGCCAGTCCACATCAAACCTCCTTTGTGACGCAAATAAAGGGTGGAGGGAGCGGTAGAAAAAAATATATATGAGATATATATATGAGAGCAATTTGGTTGCAAGGCAGACTGCCTGATTCAATCTCCCAATATGCTGCCTCCTGCTAAACATGAGCGACTGTGGAGCAAATCAGTGGGGCGTGGAACAACAGCGCATCTGACAGTATACATTGGATCAATCACAGTTACTAACCCATTGAGGCTAAGGTGTGGGGGTGTAGAGTAAAACCGGTAAAAATGAGGCAGCATTTCTTATTTTAGGAATTTAACATGGACAACATCATTCATCCTACTTGAAACGGATGCATGGTACCAATCCTGTCATTGTGTCTTCTTAACAAGCTCCACAATCAGGAGTGGGGACCACTAATGTCTTTAATGTCTAGTGGCTTCCACTCAGTGAACATCTAAAGATCTATCCTAGCATACAGTATATTGGGTGAAAGCAGATACACAGACAATCACTCACAGATTCACACTGATAGGTAATTTAGAGTCTCCATCTGACTTTCACGTCTTTGGAATATGGGAGAAAGCCAGAGCACCCAGAAGACACCCATGAAACGCCAGGAGAACATGCAAACTCCACACAGAAAGGGCTGGGAAACAAAAACAGGTCCTTCTTACTGTGAGGTGACGGTGCTAACCACTGAGCTACCGTACTGCCCTTAGTTTCTTTAAATGATTAAAACAGTAATGTCACAGGTTGACGTTACTGACCTTTTTAAATCAGGAAATGTTAGAGTATACTGGGTTTATGTGAATGTGTTGTAAATCGATAGATGTATGTGTGGAGAATGATTTTTTTTCAATTTCCAATTATTTCAGAAGATATTGTACATTATCTTGGCCATTCAAGATTATACACCAATTAAATGAGTACATGCTACACATACGTAAACTACCTGCAAAACCTACCTACTACCTACCTACTTCATTCTAATACTCAGATTACTTTGATCAGGTTTGAACGAATAATTTATTTGAGGTCTCCATGAAATTAGAGCTGTGTTCTTTCTGCTACTCTAGCCCCCATTCTCTGCAGAGCCACCAGCAAAGCACATTCCAGATTAGTACCCAGAAATCTCAAGCTAAACCACATCCCTCTTTGGATAAGCAAAAAAAACACCAATGCCAAAAACAAGAGCAACAGGAAAGAATTATTACATCTTCAGTTCAATTTTTATGGGTGAATAACTAAGTAGAGGTATTACTGTATCTTCGACAATCTGTAATGCTTTGGTACTGCAAGCACAGCAGAGTTTATTGGATTACTGCTATCAACCAGAGTTCTATCTATCAAATGTTGATATATTGTATATGGCTAATAACAAGGGATGGGTCTGCAGTGAATCTGTGATGTTGCATCTGCTAAAACATCCAGTAGTTAACTTTTGTTCTGTTTAATAGACCAGACTACAAATGCATACGTTACAAGAAATGAAGGTGAAAAGCTATGATGGAGAGTTTTAAGGTTATCATGTCTGATCCATTTACTTTTGCTGAGTATTATTGTTATGTCATACATCATGCCTTACAAATCTGAATGCATGGGTGCAACCACCTTTCCTCTTCTTTACAGTGAGAAGATAGTATATTGGTTGTTTGATTCTTGTAATTCATAAAAGAGCCTATAATTATGTTATTTATGAATTATGTAAGTATTTTTAAAAGGAGCTTGGTTTTAGCTGGTGCACTGCAGATAAGACAAATATGTATTTATTTCTTCCAATGTCAAACTTGTCTTCCTCTTCTTACATTGGAGCATCTGTTACTACAGGAGGCTTACCTTATGACTCGTGTGCAAAATATTAGGGCCACCTTCCTAATGCTGAGTTGCACCCCATTTCTCACAATCCATGTCCATGATTGTCAAGGGGACTAAAAGTCCTCTTTAACCCATCTCTTCACCTTCCTCTCTATCTTCCCTTTCCCTTCCCTTTACTTTCCCCTTTCATGACCAAGGTAGATTTCAATTCATCTCAATTCATCTAGTCAGGCTATTTTATAGACGTGCAGATCACCTTGAAGTTTTGTCCGTTGAGTATACATTGATGACAAACTGAACACTAAATTCTTCAGAGCAATGTCTGAAAAGACATATCTTTCTATCCAAAGGCCCTTGTTCCTGGCCAAGAGAAGGTCACTTCTATCGAGGCCATATTCACCATAGCAACAAGAGAGTAATCCCATCAGGTGTGCATCAGCCATTGTCTTATTGTGTTTATCTGCAGGATTATCAAGTCTGAAACACTGCACAGTGGTCGCTGTCTCAGTATAGTACCTGAACAAACCCCTAGGGTGACAGAAAATAGAACAGCCTAATTTCACCTTCATGGTTGAAGAGAATAAAGAAATAATATGAAACAACAAAATGAAACCCAAAACTGATGATAATGTCACAGAAATATCAAATACATTTTTTGGCCCTAAAAGCAGCCTGCTGAAATTAAATCTGCAATGTTGAATTCATGTCCAGAATTAATAGTTTTCACCATATAGAAGTCATACAAATATATTTACAGCTCAAACAACATTATTTAATGTTGAGTAATCAATGAATAATATAAAATCAGGGTTTGAACTTAATTTTTTTACTCACCACCCATTGTGGCTAGTGGTTTTCAGAGTTACCAGCCAAAGAATGTATGTTCCATAAAAATTACAAACTTCCCTTCTATGCCATACACTTTTTTTCCTTTTTAAATGTCACTGAAGGCATAGCCACAAAAATGTTGCATACGGCTTCTTAATGTTATAGTTAATAATTTATAGTTGCATGACTCTTCTTGTATGATTGTAAATAAAAGCAATGTGCAAATTAAGGATAACTCTTTCTTTCCATGTCCTAATATAAACCCAAATGAGGCCGTTTCCATTTCTCCAAATGAAACAGCAATATTTATGAAACAAACTAAGAATGCAACCAAAGTGTGTTACCACCCTTATTAATTAAATATTTAAATATATCTATACACATGAGTGATCCTGTCTTAATTGCAGTGATCACAAGCGTGAAGTCAAGGAGAGGAAAGATAGAAGTGTGAAACTAATTGCAAAGGCCATGGTTCTAAATTAACAATATATCCAGCAGCAAAAGCTCTATATATAAAATATGTGAACTATTTCAATCAATAACACCTCCTTTAGCAGTGATGATTTGGAATAAACATCTCCTATAAAGCAACTGGCATCTTCCTTGAGGGATTTTTGCCAACTCCTCCTTACAAAACACAGCCAACGTAGTGAGGTTTAAGGGTGCCTTGCATGAACAGCCCGCTTCAGGTCCTGACACAGCATCTCAATTAGATTTAGGTCAACAACAAAAAATGAAATGTCTTCTTCTTGAGTCATTCTTTGGTACATTTGCTTGAATGCATAGGATCACTGTCTTGTTGAACAGACACTAGCTCTCAGACTGATGGCCCGAGGTTCTGTCATATAATTCTCTGGTTTCCCTCAGAATTCATGGTTCCCTGAATGATGTTGAGTCGTCCAGGTCCAGAGAAAGAAAAACAGCCCAGACCATGACACTCCCACCACCATGCTTGACCATAGGTATAAGGTTATTTTGGTGGTGGGCAGTTTTAGGTTGTTGCGAAACATGGCATTTTTGATTACAACCAAACAGTTCAATTTTGGATTCATCTGTCCAGAGAACAGATTCCAGAAATCTTCAGGTTTGTCCAGGTGATCTCTGGTACATTTTCTTTATTTCTTTTGGTTTTTTTTGGACTGAATCTTTCTGATATGACTTTATAGCCTTCCCCAGACTGATGCACACTCAATACTCACTTACTAAGTTCCTCTGATGTCTCCTTAGATCACAACATAGTGTTTTTCTTTCACCTGCAGGGTAACACCAAACTGACCAGGTTTCTCACCTGTTTTCATGGGAGTGCCACATAAACTCCTCCCCAAAGATCTGACTATTGCCTACTTGATTTAACTAATGCAAGAGGAGGTTCACTTCAATTTTACTACATGCATAATTTCCTCTAAAAACATATGAAATTTAAATTCCAAATTAAATTTTTGACTAAAAAAAGCTAGTACAGTCATGTTTTTCCCAACTTGCCACTATGGACATAAACTCTGGAACTCTGAGAGCAATTGATTCAATTGATAACTTTAAACTGGCTTTTAAGCAGTCGATTGGCTGCTTCTGTGCCCTTTTTACTGCTCTATCTGCTGCTGCTCTTTTACTGCTTTTAAATTCTTTTTAAATTTATTGTTGATCTTTTCATTGTGGCAGACTGGGGAGTGTGGTTGGGCCGTTGGCTGGATGCGGGAGGGGGCGGAGTCAGGCTGGCAGGCGGGTTCGCCCTGACA
>OOFE01015245.1:1094-14331 GCA_900323365.1 Monocentris japonica | reverse complement strand
TTAAAAATCAAATCAGAGAACCACAATATATTTATCTTTAAGGAATAACTAGAATAACTACCCAGGGTTGGATCTTCAGCATGGAGGCTTTGTGATTTCTACTGGTTCAGCATCCAGGAAGTAGACTGGATTTATAACACAGTTTGATTCTGCGGCCAACCAGAGGGAAAGTTTCTCAAAGGGTATTGTTTGGATTTCCACAACATTTACAAGTATTTTCGGTAGTTTTTGGGTAGTTTCACATTGGGCAAAAAAATGAATCGAAACTCAACCAACGTTAGATTTTTGCCGCTTGTTGTAAAGCACCACAGACCGGCCGCGTTGGTCAACATGAGCGTGCTGTGTGCAGTTCACTGCTGTCACATTACGGGATTTCTGGGATGTGACGTTCAAGTGCTGCCAACGTGCCAAGTTGCCTGGTGCAGCTGAGGCGTTGTCACTTATTTACCCTCTCTCTCTCTCTCTCACCCTCTTCGTCATGCCCTTAGTGTTTCCACACCTCCCTCTCTTTCTCCCATCACCTCTTCCTCTCTCTCCCTGATTCTTGCCCCCACCCTCTCGGTTTCCCTCTCAACCTTTCTTTCTTTCCTTGTCTACCTTTCACTCTCTCTCTCCCTCGGTGTTTCTCTCTCCCCCATCACCTTCTCTCTCTTTCTCTCTCCCCTTATCCACTTTCTCTCCCCTCGCTCTCTTTGTATTGTAGATAAAGGCTCTGGTTGGTACAGGAGGAGTGTGTTCATGCATAGAAACACACATGAACATCAGATAAATTACATTGGAGTGCAATCCCGTTGGGTGTGTGTGCGTATGTATTTCCCAGGTGTGTGTTCTGTGCTGCGGTAAAGTTTGGATAAAGCTCAGGTGTGTGTGTGTGTGTGTGTGTGTGTGTGTGTGTGTGTGTTTGAACAGGGCGAGACAGGAAGGCCGAGTTACCATCTACTGCTGAACTTTGCCGATGACACAATAGAAACGCCTGGTTGCAATTTTCCTGCTTTGTTTTTTTCCATCTTTACTCTGTTTGTCCATTTGATCATGTGGAAAAACTCTGTATTGTCACAGCACAGTGAAGAACTGACAGCGGATACAGCGGTGCAGGACCTCGGCAGTAGGAGTAGGAGTGGGTGTCATAAGCAGCACCTATCACCGCCGCATCGATTTTTGGTATCTGTGCCAATTATAAAAGGGCAATAAGTAAGATTTTTACTGCCCTATAGCACGAAATATCCATAATATATAGCTGCAGGGGGTTGTTAGACTCAGCTGATAGCCATTGCTCCACTTGTCCTTAGAAATTAAGTGGATATAAGCATGTATGGAAGTTTTGGTGGCAAAAAATGTATGATTTTATTTTTATTTTTGTCACTCTTGCTGTTAATATTTAAGTTTGGCTCTTGTTGCCTGTTTTGTTTTGAAAAGCGTTATGAAAAAAGTGTAAATAAATTGTATTAGTATTATATTAGAAATTCTATGAGATGCAGGGACTTGAATAGCTTGAGGTTTAGTGAACCGACGCCGAACAAACAGAGAAGAGCATCGGGAAAAAAAGTCCGCAATTTAGAACCGGTTTCCAATATGAAGCGGCGGAAATCGAAATTTGTGGAAAAACATTAGATGGGAGCAATTTGATGAGGCCTGTTATGAATTAGTGTCTTAATCAGAGAGGACAGGCAGGCAGGGAGGAATGCACTCGTCTAGACTTCCCTCTCCCTCTTCCTCTCGTTTGCCTCCCTCCTTCACAGGCCTCCAGACGGAGGATTAACAGTTCACTTGACGCATTGTCATGATGATGTGGACAGATCTCACACACATGCACGGAAACACACACAAACACATACACACACACACACACACACACAGAGGGGCCACTATAAATAACTGCAGCAGTGTGCAAGTGTGTGCAAGTGTGTGCAAGTGTGTGTTAATGTGTGTCAGTCTGTGTGAGAGAGAGGAAAGAAAGAGTGAAATTAAAGAGAGAAATTGAAAGTTTGTGTGAGAGAAAGAGGCGTGTGTGTGTGTGTGTGTGTGTGTGTGTGTGTGTGTGTTGTGCCTACAACATGTGAAGCTGGAGGTTGTGCCCCACTCTAAATCTGCTCAGTGCTGCCCCCTGTCTGTTACCATGGTAACTCCTCTAGAGAGTAGAGACGGCAGAGAGTCGGCAGCAGTAATGAGCCTCTGGAACATTTGTAGTTTGGTATATAGTTTGTGTGTGTGTGTGTGTGTGTGTGTGTGTGTGTGTGTGTTGTCTGTGTACCGTGTGTCACCAAGACAGATTCCTGTACATTTACATGATTAAATTGATTGTGCTTCTGAAGTTGCAGTCGATGATATTTGAACTCTTAAAAGGTGCACTAGGCAGCTTTGATTCATCACTTCCTGTGGGCGGAGAAGATTCCCCGCCCATTGTCCATTCCTGACACCAGAATTTACTTTACTGCAGCTTTAATGAATGTTGACATGATTTTCCCATCTGTCTGATGCACATGCAGTTTTCAGATTTGACAAAACAATCAAGCACATCACACATCACTCTGTAGTTCCCAGTTATATTAATATCACCAGAGGATATTATAGTAGTTTGTGTCTCCACCCTGCTTTTTTCAAGAACAAAACAGGATATCTTGCTCTTCGCCATCTACAGGTCCCTGTCTGCACAAGTCTGCCAAGCATGGAAAGCAAATTTGAATTTTCAAGTCTTGAAAAGTTCAGGAATTGCCTTAAAAATCTGGAAAAGAATGGAAAAAATTGAGTTGAGCCACAATACACACCGACCAAAGTCTTCAAATCCAGGCAAGAAATTACAGTTTGTATTCATCAGTTTGCACAATCTGATGTGATCAACTGATGTGTGCTATTGCGGTTAGTTCCATCAGATCCTGTGTATCGACTGAGATCTTCCAATCCAACCAAGATAAATGGAAAAGGTGTTGAAGTTCAAAACGGAAAGTGCGTCGGCCCCCTGGTGTTAGTGTCACCCTCTGCTGATCACCTTCTCAAGCAGTGTCTGTTATCTAGCGCTCAGCCGGCTGCCTTTCCCTCCAGCCTGCACTGAAAGCGGTTGTTTGTCTGACCCTGTGGAAGAGGAGACGAGGCCAGAGCTGGCATCCACTGATTACTTCTGTTATTGGAAATCCCGCGGGCCTGTCTGGTTAATAGTGTGTTTTTTTCTGTGTGTTTGTCTGTTTGTGTGTGGGAGAAGCTCTTTGAACTGATTGTCAACAGGATGTTAAAGACACATTTGGTTGGTTTTTAGGAAATCACTACCTCCCATGGAAGTGTGTTTGGGCATGTCGTCTCTTGTTAGGCACCTACTGATCAGCTTCTGGCTAAACCACCGAGGTGCATTCAAGTTACAGGTTAGATTTTTTGATGTAGATGAAACATAATGCAACCAAGAATTGCAACATTAGAACGTATTAAGTAAAAGCAACTGAATGACATGTATGAAAATATGTGAAATATATCAAAATAACAGCAGCAGCATACACTGAGGCCAATGAAAAATATGTGCATGAAAATATGCAACATTTGAAAATATACATTATGAACAATGAAAAAAAAAAGTTAGACATGCACAATAGAAAACAAATGTACAGTTACAGGACGTGACAATTGTGTAGTAAGCAAGGACAAGTCTACAGAAGGACAACGCACATTTACAGGAAAAAGTGTAGAACTGCCGACGTGCATCGTAAAAGCTATCCACCTTGTCATATACATTCGATTTACAGATACAAATAACATTGCTACTTTTCACTACGCTTTTAGTGTTAAATAAACTGGATGCTGTCTCATGCACTCCATATACAGACTACATGCACTACCTTCACTTTCCTCTGCTCTGGACTAATATACAGCAGCATTGCTTGCACAAGCTATATGTTTCACTATATGCAGTTCTGGCCAAGATTATTGACACCCAGATAATGCACAATATCTTCTGAAGTAATTGGAAATTAAAGCAACTTTACAACTTCGCTTGTTTTATTTAACAGCACATGATCAAACAATAAGAATAAAAAAAAGTGGCCATGACCATGATTATTGGCACCCTTTAGAACAATTCATCAATTCTGTTGGAGGAAATTGATTCTCATTTGCAGTTTGATTGAACTCACCTGTGACAGGTTGCAGGTGCCCACATGGTGTAAATGAACCAATTATCCACGTTAAACTCTGTTCTGCTTCCCTGGTGAAGAGAAGAGATCTGTCTGAGGATGCCAGAGCAACTACGTGGTGGTGAGAGGAAAAATGATCTCAGATGTCGTCGATGGTTGGTGCAAGTCATTGAAAAAACACCTCACGTGACATCCAAAGATCTCAAGGCTGACCCTACCTATACGGTGGAGGTCCCATAATGCTGTGGGGCTGCTTTGCTGCCTCGGGTACTGAACATCTTGAATGTATTAAGGGCATCATGAAATCAGAAGATTTCCAAGGCATTTTGGAGTGAAATCTGCTACCCAACGTCAGAAAACTGGGTTTCAATTGAAGGTCATGGGCCATCCAGCAGGACAATGACCCAAAACATCCAAAAGCATGCAGGAATGGTTCAAGAGAAAACGTTGGACTGTTCTGGCGTGGGGGGCTGCAATTGAAGAGTGGGAGAAGCTGCCAGCAGAAAGGTGCAGGAAGCTTATTGATGGTTACAAGAAACATTTAGAAGCAGCCATCATTGCCAAAGGCTGCAACTAAGTATTAGAAAAGGGTGCCAAGAATCATGGCTATAGCCATTTTTCAAGAGCTAAAAGATCCTATGCTGTAATAAAACAAGATGAATGTGTGGAGACTGAAGGGTTGTTTCAATTTCCAATTTTTTAATGCTGCCATTGTCTGCATAAAATGCGAGGTTGCCAATAATCTTGACCAGACCTGTATGTATCAGATGCAAAAATAATTGAGTTGTTTTCCATCCCATAGTCCTTTATAAGATTAGATGGTTGTTCTGACGAGAGATGGGAATGACAAGTCTCACTGAGCTTTTTATTCATATTTATTTTTGTTTGGTAAGCAGAATCAAATACAAATAGTCGATTCTCATAAAATATACGTTTGCACATCCCTAGTTCTGACCAAAAAGTATGTCTACATTTCATCTAAGACAAAAAAAAAACAAACCTAATTTTAGATTTCCCCTAACAGACACATTTCATTTTTAAGGAAATTTCATTCTCTGTTTTTACCAACATATTCATAACAGAAATGTGAATGGGAGGACATCCATACTAACGTCCTTACTGTCAGCTATGGCAAGCCGTTTTAACATTTATTTTCAAGATATCTGTAATTATACTTAAGTAAGATTCAAACTACTTTTGCCATTCATGTGTATGGGGTTCTTCTTATATCTACAATTCAGTTGCAGATATCCGCAGTGTCACATTGCGGATATCTGCAACCAAATTATGACTAGTTGTAATGCCAGTTTCAGATATCTACAATTTTATTCTGACTAGTCATAATTCCAGTTCAAGATATCTTTAATTCCCCTCAATTCAAGATATCTACATTGTCCTTTTTAGATATCTTAAATTAAGTTTTAACCAGTCAGAATGATGTTGTAGATATCTTGAACTGGAATTATGACTAGTCAAAATTATGTTGTACATATCTATTATTTAATTTTGATTAGAGATATCTCAAATTGGAGATATCTTTAACTTTCATTCTGACTAGTCAAAATGTAATTGCAGATATCTGTAGTTATGTCAGAAGCTACGGCAAGTGGGAGGCTCGCTCCAGAACGGGAGATCAGTGTTCGGAGAGCATCCAGACTTCGTCCTCAAGTGTGTCTGGAGATATACAATACGCTGTAAATGTCTACCACAACTCTCTAGTGAACGAAGCTCTCGTTCGCCACAAATTCCTTGATGATAAGCTCTTTCTACTTCATGGCATTTTCTAACAATCTTATCCACAACAGCAACCGCCACTGCTTCTGCTAGCACTGTTCAAATGCTTGGACCAATATCCAATGGGAAGCCTCGCATGAGCAACGTCATGCACAACAATTCGGACTAGTCATAATGACGTTTGAGATATCTGCAACTGTTATTTGGAGTAGTCAAAACTGAATTACAGATATCTGCAATTGTCATTTAGGATGTGTGACGAGTCGAGTGTCGTTTTCAGTGACATCACTGCTGATATCTGTAAGTCAGTTTTCTCTAACTGTCGTTTTGACTAGTCAGAATGACGTTATAGATATCTTGAATAAAAATTCTGACTAGTCACAATGCAATTACGACGAGTCAAAATGAAGGTGTTAATATCTGTAATAAGTCAAACTTAGCTAATAAATGTTAAAACGACTTGCCATACATCGTCACCACACTTCGACCTTCTCAAAACGGCCGCTCTTCGATAGACGGCCAGAACAATAACAACATCCACTGACGTCACTTCCTTTGACTGCTAGTCAAACATGGCGCTGCTCTTAAGGTCAGTAAGTTTCGGGCTTGGTTACAGCTTTGTCTCTCGCTTACCGGGGCTGACATGTCAAGTAGAGACACTTCTCAGAGATTAACGTTGAAATAGACTACAACACACGTGGATATAACCATAACTCGCTTTATTTCCCTCACACCTCTTAAATATGGTGTGGAATTATGCTAGCTGACGTTAGCTAGCGGGCTAAGGTTAGCCATTCATATTGGGAACTGAAAGCTAGGAGTGAGCTATACAGCCAGGCAATGTCGGAAAAAAATGAATTAACTATGAATGTAACTGACTATAGCTATAGCGTAGCGTTGTATCTTGACATGACGAACGGGAGTCGAGCTTGCTAGCTTAACGTTAACTCTGTCATGGCATCGTTTGACACTGACACATGCGTCGTTGTTAAAGGTAAAGTTGTTTAAGCAGGTTATCTGTTTCGTTTCCCATAAGAATTAAGCTTCCTAATAGAAGAGTTTGCTCTGGTTTAACTTTACACTTACAGTTTCTTCTGATAAGACGCCTTGGCACACACTGCTATGCCTGCTAGGTCAGAAATAAGGAGAAAGTCAATCAGTTGTTGAACCTTGATTCCTCAGTTCATTGACCTGAACAGGCTCCTGGCTGTAAATGATGAGCATATCGCCCCTCAGCTAATCAAGCCAGTGCTTATCAATGTTCCTAGAAGTCAATTATTTCTCCTTCCCTTCAGTAAAGAGAAGTAAGCTGGCACTAATGGCATCACCTTCTTCCACTGTTATCTTCCCCCCCTCGTGTCAGAGTGACTTCATACTGCACAAAACCTCAGCTCTGTCGTGTTCATGCCACACTTGAACGATGGAACAAAATTGCTTGATTAGTTTAAGACTTATTCTTGCTAAGGGCCTGACCAACATTGGTACACTGACACGGATGGCCATTATTGGCTTTTCAGACATATTTATATTGACATTTGTGCTACTGATGAGGCACCAGTAAGACAGATGCAAAAAGTAAGATTGTGACTTTCACACCTACTATACACAATGCCTTTTTCAGGAGAAACAATCAATTTAACCATAATATCAGAACTCTGTTTGAGTATTTAGTGATGAATAGTGTCACGTAGCAGTGGTGGAGTTTGTGATGTACCGGTTCTGTCTTGTTTTTTTGCGTCCTTGTTTTCTTAAATCTGTTTTTCGTCCTTTTGTTTTCTGTAAAGCTCTTTGTGGCAAACCTATTTGTTAAAAGCGCTCTATAAATAACCTTGACATGTATCAGATACCATTGATTTTGGTAGAGGATCCAAAAATCATGTAATTAATCAGGCGCTAATTCTAACACCTTCTTCTTTTTCTCTTTGTTAGGACATTGGCCCGGCAGGGTGTGTGTCTCTCCAGACCCCAGTGCAGTGTGCTCTTCAGACAGTAAGTAGAGTGTGTGTGTGTGTGTACACATGAGGAAGCGCTGTGTTCACATACTTATACTACTACTCCCGCTAATAATACATTACATATATATATTTTGTGTAGCAAAATGTTTACAAAGTGCATTCATACAAACAAGGAATAGTGAATTGGGAAACACACACCACAATTACACAAATACTTATACTTGCTTAAATACTGATATGCTCTGTTATATGAAGTTCAGCCATGACCACAACAGATCTAAACCACTGATCTAAACCCTTACCTCTTTCTGTGCCACAGTGCTGCTCCAATGGGAACCACAGCTAAGGAGGAGATGAACAAGTTTTGGGCCAAAAACACCAGATTAAACCGACCTATGTCTCCCCACATCACCATCTACAAGTATGTACTGTACCCTATATCCTATATCCAGTCCAGAGAGTAACCTAAAAGATGGAGATTGCTCAGTTGTTCAACAAAGGAAATCATTTGCCTTGGTATGATTTTCGCTTCATAGTTTCACGGACATTATTAAACAAATGACTATCACCATAAAAGCCAATTTCCAGGGTTTGTCTTTTCATCATTTTAATGTTTATGAAACCCTCTGAATAATACCACTGATCTACACCCCTTTGGATACATTTTGTGTGAGAAGCACTTTGAAGTACTACCAAGTTCTCCCTAATCCTAATACCTCCAATAAAGGAAACGGTTTGCGTAATATAGATGTACCTTTTTAATATTTTACCACTTTTTTTCTGCCTGGCTCTTATTTCTTCACTAAGCACTTCTCTATAATGTGTGATCATTCTAGGGTCGCATGCACTGTCAAGGCACTTTGGCTTCTACCTCTTCTAACTTTTCTAATGTTGGTGACTTAGGAATGGAAGCTTATTCTACTGTCGCACCCATTTTAAGTTACTCTGGATAAAGGCATCAGCTAAATACGGAAATGTGTTGCGTGCTTGTCTGTGTTTCAGGTGGTCCGTCCCCATGATGATGTCCATCACACACAGAGGAACTGGGGTGGGGCTTAGCGGAGGTAACACACTGTTCTTTTTTCCCTTTTCTCCCATGACAACCAATAGATATTCCTGTGAATATCCTTGTATTTCCTTCATCAGCTAGTATATCAGTACCCAATTTATCCCGCATGAAGTGGCCCTTGACAGTACACGTGTGTCCCTTTTTTGTGTTATTATTTTAACACCCTATTCAAACTATTTTACTGCAGCTTTCAGCATTTGATTGACCCTGGCAACCCCCTCAGGGTGTTTAACCCATCACTATCGATTCCTGCTAAGAGCTTTTACTTGGATGATAAAACAGAAGCTGTTCAATACATTTCAGTGCTTTGCATGTGAAGAATCAAGTGTAACATGAGATGGTTAATAGCTTTCAGTCATTTTATGGGTGTATAGGGATAGGGTTGTATATCCCTATACCAAAAGACATTTTTTTGCTTTGATTGGCTCATGGTCAGAGAGAGTGTACGGTGGCCAGCAGGGACACAGTTTGACAATAGGCAAAGATCAATGAGTGAATATAACTGGGCTGGCCGGTGTGGCGGGTGATGCTTCTTGATTTATCCACCTAATACAAATTTTACTGGCATTTGGCACTTGACGGGTGTTAATTTCACACCCTGTTCACCTGTCTCTTTCTCACTCATACACACACACACACACACACACACACATGCACATTGTCTATCACCCAGTCTCATCACTTCTCTCTGTCTCTCTAGCCATCTCAGCGTTTGCCCTGGCAGCGCTGGTATTACCAGGGAGCTACCCCTACTACCTGGACATGATCCACTCCCTGTCCATCGGCCCCTACCTCATCGGGCTGGCCAAGTTCGGCATTGCCTTCCCCGTGTCTTTCCACACCTACAACGGCATCCGCCATCTGGTAAGACTGCTCATGTTCACGATACCTGAAGGCAGATTTATGGCGCCTCAGTGTTTTATCCGGGAGCAAATTACACCATAGTGGAGTTTATATGAGATCCTTGGGCAGGAGGCTCCTTTAGGATGAAGACCTGAAGGGGTTGGGCCTTTGCAGTCCTGACCCCTTGGTACTGAACATCATATTTAACAGACATGCCTCTTTATTCCAGTTGTATTTGTCTGTTTTACTATTTTTACCCTGTTTGATTGTTTTATTGTTTTTTTTAAATCAATATCTGGTATTTTTATTTAGCTTACTGGCCTGTATTTATTGTTCTTTGCTTGTAAAGCACTTTGCAACTAAAGAGTTGTTGTTATTATTACACAGTTGATTGATTGGATTCACTGATTATATTTCAGTATCCTGCACTTTAGACCTGAGCCCACATGGTACACCCATACATCACAATGTAATATGTGTGTATAACAAACATATTTCTGGTGTCACACAAACAAAGAGCTTTGGTGTCATGTCTTCTGTCATCCTGAATCATTAGTCAATGCTTTTTACTGTTATGGCCCCTGCAGACATGTAAAGGGTCCTTATTTTGTTGATGTTTAGGTATGAGGCCCGCATCAAACAGCACAGTGTCACCATAGATCAGATGTGCTGCTGTTTTCTAAACACCCACTCAGTCTCACACAGTCGAGTGTCTTGGGATGTCATTGCTGCTTCAGTGGCTTTTGTGCCCCATAAAATGTTTGACAGCGATTCATCCTGTCTGTGTCTTGTAGCCCATCCTCATCCTTTCACCAGGACAGGAAACCTATTTGTTCACAAATTTCGAGAGTGCCTGCGGGTCCTGGAAAAGTCTTAAAATGTCTTAAATTATCTAAACTCAAGGCCTTACATGGTCTTGAATACACTTAAATATAGCATTTCAAGTCTTAAATTTAGTTTTAGTGATCTTAAAAATGTTGTTTTTTATCTTGCGCTGTTGAGAAGTTAGTCTAGTCATACAGACTGTACTCTGACAGGTCTACTGTTGCTTTCCTTTTCAGGTTTTTCAAATGTGAAATTTCTTTCTAACTGCCATTAAAAAGATCTTAGAAAGTCTTGAATTTAAGTTTATGAAACTTAACGGACGACACCCTTCACAGGTTTACCAGCCAATTTGTTTTGTAGGTTGCCAACATTTAGTAGCATCTGGCTGGTGGCTGGTGTTGATTTCTCACTTTGTTTCTCATGTTCACTTTTCTTCTATTTTTTTACCAGTTTTGGGACATGGGCAAAGGCTTCAAAATCCCAGAGGTCTACCGCACCGGCTACACAGTTATCACTCTGTCCATCATCACCTCCATCGCCGTGGCGTTCCTCTGAGCAGGGATGGAGAGGAGATGAGGAGAAAGGGAAGGAGGAGGGATTGTGGGAGTTTTGTTTATATGTTATGTTCTGGCCTAGCGCAGGCCTCAACTCGGCAAAGTAATTAATAAAGGATTATATTATGTTGTACACACACAAAGTGTTGTGATGCTTTACTACAGTGTCGTCCCTTGGAATTTATTTATGTTTTGGAAAGCGTAGGGGTCATCTAATGCGGCAGAGTGGTTCAAAGTGCATGCAAATGTGACCTAGTTTTCTTTTTCACTCCGGTTCTCGGTGTGAACAACAACCCGTGGCCAAAACACGATGTGTCCTACATGTATTTCCTCATGTAATTTGTCTAATCGTGCTGTGACGTCAAATTCATTAATCACTTTGGTTTGTCCTCTGAGCCTATTCAGCCTAACCAGTGTGCCTGTTGTCTCTGTGTGTAGGAGTGTGTGAGTAGTGGGTGTTTACCGTGTAGTCTGTCATTCGTACTTCACGTTTTCCAGTCCACAGCTGGTCAGATGCATTTTTAACACCAGGAAAGAGATGCGGCGAGGCAGCCCGGTGGTGGAAGCTGTGTGTGTGAACAGGCTCCTCACCGACAGCCAGCCTCAGGCCTTACCTCCCACTGAGCCACACAGGAGCTCCACACTGCACCTCAACAGCTTTTGTACTGCAGTCTGAATAAAAGCAGGCCATGATGTAATGTCAGATCCAACTCCATTCATGTAAGGTAACAAGCGCACACTGGGAAAAACAACGGTAAATGTTCCGGGGAGGTAACAACGCCCATGCTGTTTTGCCAAGTTAGTTTAAAATGTGTCTATTTGGATCAACAAAATAACTTTCACAGAGAAACGGAACACCATGCAGCCTAGTTGGGTGAGAGAAAATACACCTCGATTGGCCTGCTGAACAATGTTTTTCTCACAGCTGGCAGCTCGTGGAAAATGCATTTTCAGATATGCACGTTCTGAAAATTTAGTGTGAGCCGCACATACAATGAAGACAATTGCTTTTGAAGCATAGGCTAATTTCCACCTGGACTGGAGATCCGTCGCCATGCTGTGATTTTACGTTTTGAAGGACAGGAAAATTGCTCAAAATCAATAGGTTTGGAAAGTAATTTGCATTTAGTGTGTTCAAATTGAAGCCTAGATGAGATATTTATTCTGTCTGCAGCAAAGCAAAAATAATGAGGCAACAAAAACAGATGTGGGCTGTTACTGAAATGACTCCCTGCAAGTAGTGGAGCTCTTTGCCTTGTAATTATTGATGCATTTACAGTTTTCCATTTTACTCTGATCTTATTATTACTATTATTATAATATTGTGATGGGACGAGCTGCGTGAAACTAATGGAGCACGGTGGAGGACCTCTCGCCATCTTTATCAAGCATAGAGGGACTAATGGTTATGCGGCTACAGCACCCCCTACCGGGCGGCCAGTTCCCATCAACAGAGCTGCGGTCCTGATGCTGCGGGGTGCTGAGGATGCTGCGCAGGGCGGGGAGGGGTAATATAAATCCGGATTTCATCGAAAAAAATTGTGCCTCAGTCTCTGTGGCGCAATGGAATAGCGCGCTGGACTTCTAATCCAGAGGCTCCGGGTTCGAGTCCCGGCAGAGATGGGAACCGCAGGGTTGCGGCTTTTTAGATTGGATGATATAGACCGATGTAACGTAATACTGATAGGAAATTCTGGCTTTTGTGAGCAGAATGCCTCTTGCAGTTTTATGTGATGCAGAATGTGGATAGATGGATACATAGATGGATAGAAAATAGATGATTTGACCACAGTAGAGTTACTTACTCAGTGGCCCGATGCACGGTGAATCGGGACTGGACTATTATTGCTCGGAGCTTCACGCACGAGCCGTTTCGGCGCGTAAAGGTCAACGCTTTATTATGCAGATTTCACATGGGGAAGAAAGCCTGAAACCAAACATATCCTCGGTGGAGCAGCACTCGGCTTTGTTTGCTGCCTAATAACCAGCCTGCCTGGCCCTAACCTTGGTCACAGCAACAGCTCTGTCGTGTATGAAAGTCAGCGGACGTGGAGGCCATTACACCCTCCAACACACACACACACACACACACACACACACACACACACACACACACACACACACACATACACATACACACAC